>JBBBDQ010000886.1:15000-85000 GCA_037127315.1 Ascarosepion bandense | reverse complement strand
CTGAAAAAAATACAGATATACAGGCAGATAAACAGACACACACACACACAAACATCTTGCCTTTTATATATATATATATATATATATATTATTATTATTGATTTTCTGCACTATTGTAAGAACTGCAACCTTGAAACATCTGAATATTGTTTCTTATGTCTTTGTCTATGAGTGTATCAAATTGGATTAAAATTGGACAACTCCTTCTATAACCCGATTTTTTTTCAATTTTTGATATTTATCTGGGGTACCGCAACACAAAACCTAGCTAAGAACACTTGCAGACGCTTACAGTACAACTGTAAATTTTCAAGAAAATCGGTTCAGCTGTTTCAGAGTCTACAGGTAATGGACAGAGACACACACACAAAGTTCCATTTATAAATAAGCTTATATATATATATATATATATATATATATAATTATTAAGCAGTTGTTGGCTAAATTAGATCAGTAAACAGTTATCTTAAAAGTGCTAAATACACATTTAAAGAAAAATAAAATGTGTAAAATGTAGAGCATTTCAATGCTAAAGTTAGCAAGATTAGCCAATTACACTTAATTAGGCTTCCTTGGTTAATCATCATTTTATATATATATATATATATATATAGTTTCAAAATAATCACTATTGAGGGCAAATACGTGTTGGATTTTATCCATGTTAAGAATTATTGTTCTTGCTTCATGTGTAATTTACATTTAATATTAAAGTTTTATACATTTAGATAAAGCAAAAGTACTGGTGGTTTGTCAGTAAACATTAATGTACCAAATACCTCAACTTTGTATGTATATATATATATATATATATATATATATATATATACACACACACACACCTGAGGTTATATTATTAGCATCCTCTTTGAAGAAAGTGTTTTATATGTCATAAAAATATGATACATCATTTTTAGTACAGTAATTCTTTGATTATCCAGAATCTTGGGACAGTTTGAAAATAATATATTTTGATACATCAGGATTCTAAATCACTGAAT
Organism: Ascarosepion bandense; assembly: GCA_037127315.1. Classification (NCBI taxonomy): domain Eukaryota; kingdom Metazoa; phylum Mollusca; class Cephalopoda; order Sepiida; family Sepiidae; genus Ascarosepion; species Ascarosepion bandense. The sequence goes on along the minus strand of JBBBDQ010000886.1, from coordinate 83,999 downwards.
ATCAAAATTATAGATAAATATCATGAAATAACATTTCCAGACATTTTCTTCAACCTTTTTCCCAGTTTATTTTTTTCATGAAAATTACATTAATTTTTATTCTTGTTGCATTAAAATCAATGCTTTTCAAATACTTTTGTTTTTCTTTCACATACCATGTTTGATGGACTTGAGGATGCCTCTACATCTAATTTCTTTTGTGTGTTATGTCCATTCAGGGTGTAGGTTATAATGACTTTCTATAATATTCTGTTTTTTATAACACATTCATTGGGAAGGTGTCACATTGATTCCCCCTCCTTTTTGCCTTTGTCAAGAGCCTTCTTTCCCTATTAAAAATCCAAGTATAATTGTTTATTTTTTGTTCCCATTTTCATTCAAATTTCCTTGTTGCTTACATGCTTAGTCAGGTCACACTGTTGATCATGCTAGAAAATGCCGTCTCTCCCAGAAACTATAACTAGGTTTGCTCAGCATAGTTGCAGTTGAAACCACTAGTGGGTTCAGTAGATGTTAAACAAACACAGATGTACCTGAGATGGCATCTGCAACAGGGATTGACTAGATATCCCATACCTTGAATAGACAGGCATTATTGTATATGAGTGGCCAGACATTACTAATTAGTGCAACAATATTGTTTTCTAAAACTAACAGAAGATAGAAATTGCAACACAGAGATCCGAAGGCAAATTGGTATGATGAAGAAAGCCTTTCACAAGTTGAGTAAAGTATTAAGAAACAGAACAATTTTGCTAGAAACAAAGACGAGAGAACTGGATTGCTATGTGATGTCAGTTCTTCAACATGCTGGACAATATCATCAAAAATGAAGGAAACACTTGAAGAAACTGAAATGTGGTTCAACAGAAGGATGCTGCAAATATCATGGATCAAGCATGTGAGCAATGATGTGGTTTCGGAAAGGATGGAAATGAAAAGTAAATTAATACTGATAATCAGGAAGAGACAGCTAATGTTCCTGGGACATGCAATGAGGAAGGAGGGCTTGGAGAACCTGATGCTAACAGGCCAGATAGAGGGGAAAAAGAGACAGGGGAAAGCAGCAGATAACATATTTGAAGGACCTGATCTGGTGCATGACGGAACGAGTGTTGTGTGGTGTAACAGGAGAAAGCATGCTAAGAGCCATCAGGGACAGGGAGATGTGGAAAGCCATGATCGCCTACGTCCTGAAAGGACATGGCACATAGAAGAAGAATTAAAAACAAAATTCTCAAATCAGTTAATTTTGTTTATTTTTAACAATTTTTCGGTCTGCTTTAATATTTGTTTATTGCAATGAAATCTTTTTTCATGATATTGACAGCACAAACTGCCCTGTACTCTATGTGGCCAATTAATATTTCACATTCTAACAATTCCACCGCTGATCAGTAAAAAGCAAGCCCGCAATTATTCCTTGAGAAAATCTAGTGACAAGAATCTTTTCTTTTGTCAGCTGCTTTCACTCTTTTTATATATCGATCTTGACAAAACATCACCAACCCTTGCTTTTCCTTTGACATTTTTCAATTGAAAACTACTCTTCTTTGTTTCCTGTCTGGATCCAACCTTCTCAGCCATTGCTAAAAGGTTAGTCAAAATTAATATAATCTTTTGTGCTTTCAACAAATTTCCTGCAATTACCTGCATTTTATTAAATACACTTTCAGATCAAGTGGCAAGGATAGGGTCCGTTAGTGATAGATGTGTCCCCTTGATCCTTTGCCACTATTGTGTTCATCCATTTTGCTTATGAGTAGTGCTGAAATGCCTTTCGCTATTGATAATCAAAACGAACCAACATGTAGTAAACAATAGCTCTTAAGCAAGTCAAAGGAATCTATCTACTGGTGACACTATCAATGAACAGCCTACATGTTATATCATCTGACCACCGAACTACACATCCATACTTATAAACATTATTCACTTAATCATTCACTCTTTCATTTATTTGTTCATTCATTCAATCTTTCATTCATTCATTCCATATTGATTCTGTTGTTAATGGCTGTATTACACCATCATGGCCCTTCACTTTTAGATGAGTACTGCCCATTTTCAATATTGCCGTTTGCATAGACGTACCTCTTCCAGATACTTTGCAAAAGCTGTAAATGAACATAAATTTCCTGTCAGAGTGGCGGGATGGTTGGAAAGCAAATAACTATAGACATATATTGAATGTAATATTCAAGCTCTTGTGGACGTTGGATTTTAATGCTATGGCCTATTGTACACTGTCTGAAAAGGAAAATGAACGCAAAGTCACTCTACCGCTTTTATGTGTTGTACTTTGGATTGCAAGGAATATTAAGGGCTTGTTCTAAGTCAGTTTCATCAACCATTGAGACCGTTTTCCTGTCCAGCCAATCGCCACTCTATGTTTAATAAGAGAGCTGAATCAAGGGCACTTAATTCAGACGTGCCAAGTGCTATCATCAAACCCTCCCTAAAACCCCACTGTTGCTTTTGCCTTTGCTTTTCTATAATATTCTTGAGTTCTTTGGCTTCAAAAACCATTTTGTCAAAGTTATTATTAATAAGTGAACAGCTTCCACAACATGGCAACAGTGATGGGAGCAGTACTTAATGCTAAGATTAGCACACATTCAAATTGCAAGAGGCGTTCATTATTGGGTTGTTGCTGGAATTAAGTGGGTAGCAAAAATAAAAAGTTACAAAAATTAGATGCAAGAAAAAGAAAAAAGTTTTCTGTGTAAGTATTGGAAAAAATTAATAGAAAAATAGGTTCTGGAAAAAAATTGGCTAGAGAAAAAGCGTTACATAAGTCTATTTGTGTTGATCTGCTGATATTTGTATATGTTTAAAGCTGTGTGGATATCTTAGATTTGTTTTCAGATTCTCTTTTTTTCTTTAGATTCTGACCTTAAACAGTGTGCATTATTAGGTTCAGCTGATTGATTTTTATTAGATGTTGACCTTTGTTGCGTTTTTTAATAAATTTTTGTATGGTATGCACAATGAGGAATGAAATCACTTTTCAATAATATTAGTCAAACAGTAGTCATACTAAACATTACCCAGCACTGAAACAACTGTTAACATGATATATAAGTTGTGTGTGTGTGTGTGTGTATATATATATATATATATATATGGACACATGCACACACACATACATACATACACTTATATAAATATACACACACTTATAAACATGCACACACACACATCTATTTACATATATATATATATATATATATATATATATAGATATAGATAATTTAATTACTTAGTTTCTGGTCATAATAAGATTAGACCAGTGCATATTTGTATTAAAGTGTTCAATACAATTATATTGTAGAACTTTGGTATATTTTCCATTTGTAGACGAGTTTAATACGTGACCTATAGTTTCTACCATGAGTGGTGTTTTCAGGCAATTTTCAATTTTTTATTGAAAATTGCCTGAAGACACCACTCATGGTAGAAACCTAGGTCATGTAATAACTTGTTTACAAATGGAAAAAATATATATGGTGCAATTTGTAAATTATTGTAGTTTTATATTTTTAATTTTGCACATACCCTCTTGTTTTTTTATTTTGTTGACTGCACAGCATATTGGGGTCAGTTGTGCACTGAAGAAAAAAAAGCACCATGACACCTATTCATTTAACCAGAAATTTGGAAACACTATACTGTATTGCTTGGCATTCATGCCAGAAACTCTAATAGGAACACACTTGGTTGCCAAACTGAAGACAGACCATAATATTCAGAAACAGTTGGATGAGTCTGATGGTCATTACAAAGTTGTTTGCAGTGAACACTAGTGATGGCAACATTATGCCTTCATCCTTTCACAGGGCATCAGACTCAAAACGAAGGCCTGCACCAATGACCTGGAGGAGGTAGTACTGCCCTGTTTCAAGAGGGTGGCTGCAGAAAGACTCTATATCTGGCAACAGAATTCTGCACCATGTTAAATAAGCAGGAGAACCCAGTCATGGCTGTCAAATAATTTCTGTGAGCACATCAAACCTTACATCTGACTACCTTGTGATACATCAACAAAACTCCTAATAACACTAAAGATGAACTGAAGGCAAAGATTTTTCACCAACTTAAACAAGGATCATGCAGAAGAAATGCAGAAGAAATGCAGAACATTCTGAAGTCTTCTGGAGGCTGTACTTGAAGCCAATAGTGACTATATTGAATAGATTTACTCTTTAGTATTTCAAAATATTAGTGTGTAATTCAGGTAAATATATCTGCAAAAATGAGATGTCAGTGTTATTTTAATTTTTGTGTAATTTAGATAAGAATTCATCCATTCTCCACACCCCCGGCATATATATATATATATATATATATATATAATGATGTCAAGTCCATGAATGGTAAAGATAATTCAACAAGATCTACTAAATATAAAATATTAAGCATAAAATGTTTATTCCAGAAAAATACTTGTACCAAATGGAATGAATATAGTGTGGTCTGATGAAATGATCCAATTTAGTTTATAGAAATTAATTTTAATTTATAGCCTCATTATATGATATGAGTTTTCCTTATATATATATATATATATATATATATATATGACACATGTTTGTTGCCTAATACAAACATTATTTTGTGTATAGTTGTATTGGAGTATACATCCTCATTATTTTTTGAATTGTGAATTTTGACTACCAGTCTATACATTTTAAAGATTGTGTATGTGTGTGTGTGTGTGTGTGTGAGAGAGAAATAAGAATCAGTGCTGTGAAGTGATTGTCTGTTTCACACCTTAAGGGATCCTTTGAAAATATATATATATATATATATATAAAAAGTCATATGCAGACAGATCTGTTTTGCTGTATCAAAGCTGATCAGTACGATTAGATATCTAATTGCTTCTAGTCAGGATTGAAACCCGACTGTACTGACATCAGTCAGCAATTCTACCTCTGAGCTATGGGGGCTCAGTAGAGGAAGGTGGACTTCAGTGTTTTACATACAATGTAAACACACGCCAGTAGCCAAGAGTGTTCAAATTCATTACTGAATGAACGCTGTGTAAATGCGTGTGTAGCTACTGTTTTATATATGCGCACACACACACAGTTTATGTTTATAAATGCCCTATCTCCAATATTCAGCATGCTCCCCCTCTAAATATACCAAATTTTAAAGATACATGTTCAGACACCCATTAATCAATCAATCTATTGTGGAAGCATATTGTTATCTCCATCTGTATAAGATAGTTGACAACTCTGATGATGGCATCTCTTAGTAAGGTATCAACTTTTCAAAATCTCTCAATATTTCCTCTGGGATCTGCTACCAACAAGTATTTTCATTTTAATTCTATAGGAATCATACTAAGTTTTTTGTTAAATATCAAAATTCAAAGTGTCGGGATTAGATACAATAACATAAAATATTGCCATGGGACTGCTTGTAATTTTGCCATTCAGAATAATCCCACAGCTTTCATTAAAATTCAGTAGAAAAACACAACATAATATTAACAAATAACATTAATGTTATATAACAGCAAGAATACTAGTTAGTAAGAAGTACTGAATGAATAATATACCTTTTTTCTTTTTTTTTTTTTTTGTGGGGTGGTGTTTGTAAAGTTCTTGACTAGAATATAAACTCTTTTGCATATGTATATGAGAACAGTGAAATGTGGTTACATGTGTGTTTAAATGCATACATGAGGAGATAAGTAGAATTTAGCTGTGGACAGTGGCTCCATAGTCTGAGATGGTATTTTTGTAGTTTGCTCAGTTATGAGTTGATCATTGCCTTTGCATGTTGACCTAAATGGGGTTTTAGCAGCTAGAGTGACGTGGACCTTGATGGTATTTGTGGTACTCTCATATTTATACCTTTTTAATCTAAGAAATCTCCAGAATATTATTTTATTCCTAATTTCTGATTTGTGTTCTATGGTTTAATTGGGGTGTTTTACCATGTAAGCACTTTATTGTGCGTTATTGGTCTCTAAATATTTTGTATACATGTTTTAATGTTTGTGCAACTGTTGTATTAGCTATTTTAGTAGACCTGACAAGTCTAGAAAAATGCAAGCATATTATCTTCATTTCTTCTTTTTGATCTTGTTTTTTTTTATTTATATCAAATGTAAATAAAGAACTCTGCCGCCAAGGTATGTTCGTTTTCTTAGTTCCCTGTTAACTGAACTCTCACACATAAACATGCGTATCACATATTCCTGTTTTGCACACACACACACACATTCTTAAAAATAGTTTCAATGTCTTTTCCTTTCACTTCAATTCTAAACACATGCAACTACTTTTGTTAATATATGCATATAATTGCTGTTTGTTTTTAATTTCATTGTTTTTATATTTGTTTTTACCCAGATTTACATGAATCTCCCACTACATTTCAGGGTCAAATGTTCCAGGGTCCCATCAATATTAAAACCTGTACAACAGTGTAACATGCAAAAAAGTTAAGCTGTCAGATCAGGATCAATTACATAACGTACCCTTACTTGAATTTTTGTCAATAATCTCAAGATATATAGCAGGAGTACTAGACCAGATATAGTGGCAGTATTCAATATATGGATGGTAGATTTTGTAATGTGCAAGATAACAAAGTAGTGCTCTTATAGTTTCATAAATGTGCAAGATGAGTTCTGAAACAAAAGTGAGTTTAATGTGCAGTTTCTATCAGCCATACAAAAATAGCTGAACTCTTGACACTTGACCTTTTGGGAATGTTTCAGGTGCTAGATAAAGGACCAGAGTTCCCTCTTGAAGAATATATACTGCCCGGAAGATGGTCCATTGATGCTCAATAGGCCCCTAAGAGTATGATTAAAACTAAAGGGAAAATGAACTCCTGTCTTTGTAGAAATAGTATCACCAAATACCATCAGAATTTTGATTATTAATTAATATAATATTTTTAAAACATTGTTTTTTAGTAAAACAACTTTTCATAAAATGACAGGTTTTTAATTTTGTACATAGACATATGAAGAACTTCAGATATAAATAAAATATATCTGTAAAAAGCTGATACATATAAAAATAAACAGGTAAACTTTCCTTGATCAATATAATTTTCCACTGATGGACTTCAGTAAGGATTTTATTTTGAAATATGTATTTATAAACAGAAGAAAAATATTGTTAAATTAAGATAACCATGAAGTAGATAAAACATAGGTATATAATACTAACTACTTAGTATTTAACAACTAATATCCACTATCCAAAACTATCCATCTAATATTAACAATATCAAAATAATCATAACTACATATAAAACTATGATCTGATTCCAAGCTATTCATAACAGCAGCAATAATAATTCTGAACCCAGAATATATAAAATATATTGTCACTACTTTTGGAGTAAACTCTAAGAAATTTTAAAAAGTGTATCTGTAATTAACAACAAAAAAAAGATCTTACACATAACAATTTATCTAACACATGAGTCATACATAAAAATAAATTGAATTTAAACTTCAATCTAAAGAATGTGACACTGAATATCTCCTTTTCTGAAGTAATTACTCCTTTCCCAAACCAACATATATGACCATAAAAATTTTACAACTTTAAAGAAAATGGTTAAATCAAAACTTTCTATTATTTACAATAAATACCTAGATAATTAATCAAATTTGAAGATATAATAATTACAATAGTGAATAAAAAAAGTAAGTAAATATAAACAAAAAAAAAACATTTACACATTTTAATCTATTGTGGATTAAATTACATCCCTTAGCATCATCTATACCGTTACTTTTATAGTTAGCCTTCTGAATATTTTTAAACATTAAATTTGAAAATTTTGAACACCTAACAATGTTTTATCTCAGTTTATAAATATGTTGCAAAATAAAATGCTTACATTTGCCTTGATAAAGTTCATCAGACAAAATTCTTCAGCAAAAAAAGTTTTCCTTTTTGTCTTTTTTAATTGTATATATATATATATATATATATATATATGTATAATATAACACACACACACACACACACATATATATATATATATATACACACACATACATATATATATATATACACACACACACACATATATACACACACACACAATATATATATATATACACACACACACATATATATATATAAAACACACACACACATATATATAACATACACACACACACACACACACACACATATATATATATGTACATACACACACACACATATATACATACACACACACACACACACATATATATATATACATACACACACACACACACATATATATATATATATAATATATACATACACACATATATATATATATATATATATATATATATATATATATATATATATGGTCATCCGCAAACATATCTGTTTTGCCATATCACAGCTCATCAGTACGGTTAGACTCTGATTGCTTTTTTACCCAGGATTGAAACCCGACTGAAATGGTGTCAGTCAGCAACTCTACCCCTGGGCTATGGGTGTTCGGTGGAAGTAGGCAGACTTTTTAGCGCATATCATTATACGCGCCCAATAGCTAGAGCACTCTAATTCATTTCACTGATAGACATATATATATATATATATGTATATATATAATATAATTGGTGGGGTTTATAAATTAAAACATGTATATGAAATGTATATCAATTTTTGTGTGTTATGTATGTCCTAAAATGTTTTTCAGGTAGTTTATATTCAGGACATTTTAATTTTCTGTATGATTATAAACTCTTCTTACAATTTTCTGCAGATAAAATTTATCCTTTTTATGTCTGAAAAAGCAAAAAAAATTTTTTAATCTAAATACTTATTCAACCAACAGCTGAAGTTATTCCGTAGATATGAGGGGAAAATATATCTCTGCTTCATACATTGGCATACGTATTTTATATACAAAACATAACTATTATTATAAGGCACAAGTATTACTTATTCATTTCTACCTCTGTCCCATAAGAGTTGTCATATTTGCATACATATTTCATACATTAAATATAACATGATGAGTTTTAAGTAGAAGGTTAAAAAGAACTGATATAATGCTTGTAATATTATTAATATTGCTGGAAATAAAGTTATCCAGTAAATACAATTAGTCAAATTTTAATGTCTTCCTATTTTTTTTCTTCATTAATTAAAAAGACTATTTTATGTCAGTGTCTATTTTTAAAATATAACCCTGCATAAATTAATAAATCTAAATAATTACATATTTAAAAACCTTGTCCTATCTTACATTAATTTCTGGCTTCTGGCTGTCCATTTTTTCTTGAATTACTAAACTTGCAGATTTAATATCATATATACGCACTCACACTACCGGCCATAATTATTAGGCAACCCCAGTGTTTTAAAAAATGTATTTCAGACTACTTTTAGTATTTATTGCCAAGTGAATAATTGTAAATGAAAATAGAATGGTTCTTTTGTTAATACTGTGCAATAACATGCACATCAAATGAAATTATAGATATTTAATAATTACCCATATTGCAGTTTCATCAATGAAAGAATGAAGAAAATTTAGGGTGATTCAGACAAGTTCATCTTTGCTTCCTTGTCTTGTAAAATTTTGCAAAGTCATAATAAAAAAAAATTCTATTTTCATTTAGAATTATCCACTTAGTAATAAATACTAAAAATAGTATCAAATACATCATTTCTTTAAAAAAAAACTGGGGTTGCCTAATAATTGTGGCCAGTATTGTGTTTATGTATGTGCATATATATATATATAAAGTGGACACAGAGGTGAACACCCAGCAGCTACAGTCTTTTATACTTAAATGTGATCTTCAGGCCTGTGGGTAACAATATTTTTCTTCCTGTTTTATAAATAAATGTTGTAAAATAAAATCCTTACATTTGCTTTGATAAAGTTTGTCAGAGGATGAAATGTGGGGATGAAGAAAAGTTTACCTTCATATGCATATATATTTAAAACACTTACACTCAGTTATGCTTGTAGACATGGATACTGGTGACATTTTTCTTTGTTCTGAGAAAGATCCATGCATAGAAGATATTTCATTGAAAACTGCGCTGTTCAAGTCTTCTTATTGTTGAGATGGCTTGCTTAACTGTTAATCTTTGACAAATAGAAACAGTCTAATGAAATATTTATTGTTTACAGAATGGACACTGCTTGAAGCATTAAAACCTGTTTCATTCTACCTGATAAAATGTTATCATGAGATATCCTCTCCAGAACAGCAGGAGGTGAAAGAACATCACCACCTTTTGATTGTGAAGTCGGTATTGGGCATTTCCCTTTTGCTAAGAAAGTAAGATAAACTCACCAGAAGAATTTTGCACATTTTGGATATCATCTTTTGTATTGAAGCTGACATTTCAACCTTGTCCTTTAGTGTTACTTAGCTGTGCTGACCTTTCTGGTTTGAAATTCTGCCACTCACTCCCCATTCCCAGGATGATTGATTGTTAGTAAATTCACTTTCAGGAGAATTCAAGAAAAGAGATGGAATAATTCTTCTCTTCTTTCACCTTCAAGGCCCTAATCGCTCTTATTTAAAATTTTCATCAACTCTTTACATTTCAACTTGAAGCAATTCTACACCATTTCAAACATATGTCACATATTCTAGACTAAAAGCAATACTCCTATGTCATTTTCAGGTTGATGATTGAGCCACCCTTTCTTTTCCCACTATATCTGGCTCTGGTCATGCACATGTTTATGAAGTAGCCTTGCCATTGGTTAGCCTAACACCCCAAGGGCATATAATTGTCAGAAAAAGAAGAAACCTTGGGGTCGAAGTTAGCTTTTCAACTTGGTGACTAATTTAAAAGAATACTTGCTGTTAAGATACTCAAACTGTTAAACTCTGCAGAGGTTAGATTTTAAGAGAATGTTTCCACTTTGCAAATGGCTGAACAGACTTCAGCAACACTGCAAAAGGCAGGTACATGGAGAATAAGAAAAATAATAATGGTTCAACAGAATGGCCTCTGCTTTGTGGCATTGATAGCATCCAAATCATTATCATTGATAATACATGCTAATGTATCAAATGTTTCATCTAAAGCCTCTCTGAACACAAGAATATATCAGTGCTTTTGTCAAGTCAACAAAAAGAAATGTTCTTTAGAAATAAATCTACAAATATTGATTTATTTATATTTGTTGTTGATTCTGCTGTTATGGCTTATGTTTGGAGGTCCAAGGTTAAAGATCAGTATAAATTCTTATTAACACCTCCCAAAAGTAATGAAAAATGACTGTTTGGGTGCAAAGGATTTATTCTTCAAGTTTTTTATGAATTAGCAGTATAGCTTGGTGTTGCTCTGATTTAATGAAAACATTTTATCTATCTATCTATATATATATATATATATATTATCAATTTTCTGCACTATTGTAAGAACTGCAACCTTGAAACTTCTGAATATTGTTTCTTATGTCTTTGTCTATGAGTGTATCAAATTTGATTAAAATCTGACCACTCCTTCTATAACCCGATTTTTTTCGATTAATTTTCAATATTTATTGGGGCTACCTTGACACAAAACCTAGCTAAGAACACTCTCAGACGCTTATAGTACAACTGTGTAAATTTTCAAAGAAAAATTGGTTCTGTCGTTTCGGAGTCTATAGGTAACGGACAAAGTTCCATTTATAAATAAGTTTAGATTTAGATAACTGAATGCCACTGGATGAATTATGCACTTAAACTCACATATCCAATAAATGCTTGCACCTATGTGTCTATATGTAAAAATGCATAATATATGATTAAATGTATAATACTGCAAAAATTTTGTATGTTTTTTTTTGTTTTTTTTTTACTTTTATGGAAACTTTAATTATTTTAGCACTAAAACAAATCCCACATAATTAATGAGATCTTATTTAATATTATGTCAAGTTGCTGTGTCCTTTCAAGATGTAGGCAATCATGGACCTCCACTTACCCATATCCTTTGTTGCTCTTAAAAATTTTCCTCTTGGCATCTCTCCCAAATCTTGCTCTACCATCCACTTGGTGAATATGTCTCACATTGCTTTCCTTTTTTTCTTTCTCTCTATCCATCCTGTGAGTATTAGATTCTCCAAGCACTCCTTCCTACTGAAAGGAAAATAAGAAAAGTTTTTATTTTTATTCAAAAATAATTCTTCACAAGTATTTCTTTTATATTAATTTTGGCTGCTTTTTATCACAACTCACATGATCAGTATTCACTTTTGAATATTTCAAGAGGTTGATTTTTTATTATTATTACTACTATACTTTCTAATAATCCCGTTTCATAATCATTTATTCAGTGCACTTTTCATCACTGTCATCACCATTACCTTCCATTTCACAATTATAATTCATAGTGACATTCAAGGCAAAATAGTGCAATGGCTTGCTGGCTACTTTTGCATCAGGAGTATTGAGATATCCCTGTCTTTCATCTAAGAAGTTAAAAGGCAAAATCTACATGTAGTTTGAATTCAGCTTTTCTTCTCCTAAAGTGGTTGCCAACCAAGGCACAATCCGTTTTGCTATTTACCCATAAATTACAGTTAGCCTACAGTAGTGAGTGTTGGGAATAAAATTAACCTATGGGAGGCCCCAGTTTCACATAAGGTGTAGGAGTATTTTTTAAAGTATTTGTTCTGTCATCAACTGTGGTAACTATTTTTCTATGTTAAGTCATAGCCCTTCACAATTTCTTGTTCATTGTAGCATAGTAAATGTTGTCCTTTTGCTATCTGTCCTAAACTGTTCTGCCAACCACTTACACAGGCTCATCAGGTAGATTACATGCATTTTTCTCTGTTTCTCTTGCCTTCAGTCTGTCCTTTCTAAGCCACTTTTCCTCCTTATGTTTCTTAGATATTATTTCATGATTGTAAGTATAGTGTCTTTTGTTTCCATTTGTTATTCAGTTCTTGCCATTGGATAATGGCAACTGAGATATTCCAGCAGAGCATTAATACTGTGTCTACTGAGTAGTGATTTTGATCCTCTTTGGGGATCACACCCTTATGGCCTTGAGCCTTACTGACCAAATTCCTATAATTCACAAAATTTAAGAGTTTATTCAAGAGATGGTAATTTTTTTATAACAAATTTTCTGTAAATATGTTTGTCTGTCTCTTTGTCTGTATTTGTGTGTTTCCCTCAAAAGAGATGATTACCAGATCAGCTCATTTCATTTTAATGATATTTGATCTTCTCGTGATACAACAAACATAAACTTAAAAAAAAAAAATGAAAAAGAACACATCCTGAGAGTTTAATGAAATAAAGGATTGAAAATGCCAGGCTCTGAGCTCACCACTAAAGGAGACAAAAAGAAACAAAGACAGGCAGACAGATATTTCTTGTGGATTTATTCATAGTTGCAATTCTAATCTTATTATGTAATGTTTTGTCTCAGTAATGGCAATTAATTATAACAAATTCCATTTAAAAGTTCTGTTAAGTCTTTAAAGACTTTGGATTTGAAGGGGAAGTGGCAAGGTTAACAAAAGTGAGGAAAGAAGTGATAATGGAGAAGATAAGAGAACACAATTTGTGATAAAGAAAGAGAGATGAAGAGGGAGTAAAAAAAAAAACAGGTGTAAAAATGCAAATAAAAAAATAAAGAAATTTTCAAATGAAGGAAAGAAGAAATTGGGTTTAGAAATTAATGAATGGACAAGATACAAAGATGTGGGAAAGAGAATAGATGAAAATTCAAAAGGAATGAAATAATTAATTTTAAAAGTGAAATAAAAATGAACAGAAAATAGAGGATGGAACTTAAAGAAAAACTGAAGAAATATATATCGGTGGAAAATGAAATAGCAAGTTTATCAATTTTGTAATGAAATATAGCTAATGATAACAAAAATAACACATATGGATCAGTATATGTTTAGGTTGCAAAATAAAGGTCGGATGAACGAAATTTGGATCCAAAATTAATATGGTCTATCCTCTTTGGGCTTAACACCAATCTGTTCACTCATATAAATAGTCAAACAGATGTCAAATACCATCATGAAATAAGTTATTTTGCACCTCTTGAACCTAATCTTTTTTTATAATTGTTTCATTCCAAGCAAGGCAGCATCACCACTGGTGCACAGAGATACAGCAAAGAGAAAAATCTGGGTACAGGGGATGCCGAAGAAAAAATAAGTGGTGAATGGGATTTAGAGAGATAGAAGATTGATGTTGCATTTAAAGATTTTGAAGATAGTAGCTATCAGGGAAATATACAGAAGAGAGTTCCAAATGCAGGAAATTTAATTTTTTTATAATCATATTGCCCCAAGCAAAGCAGTCTATTGCCACTGGTGTGCAGGGGGTTACATAGGAGGAAAATTATGAGAAAGTGATAGGTTACAGGGCATATCAGAAAAAAAGAATGGTTAAGATACTGAGAGTGGAGTAGACAGAGAAAAGAGCATGAGAGAGAGAATGCAAGACAGAAGATGACTATTGACTTTATACTTAAACTCCTGGAGATTGTAGCTGTCAGGGAAGCAAGTGAAAGGAAGGGAAGTGTGGGAAAAAAGCTGCTGGAGTAGAATTTGCATTTACATTTTATTGTTTTCATAGTAAAAGGGTGGGACCAAGTTGCTAATCTTGTTGCTTGAGCAAATTTATGCATAAGGGGAACCAGAGAGCTAAGTTCATCGAAGTAAGTCATGAAAGTACTTGTAGATGAGATACAGAGAAGCCACTTTGCACTGGTGAGAAAGTGAGTGTATCTTGGCTGCCAGGTCAGGATTGATCACATTACAGATTTTCCTCTGGATTTCATCTAATGCCCCTTGGTGTATAATGCAACAAAATATTGCAAGAGTTGTTTGTGTGCTAGCTGAAAGTGTCAGATGTTGTCCCAGCATCCCCCAGACCTTTTTATTGAGGAATAGACAATCATGCCAGATAGGGAAATAGTTGAACATTTTACAGAGCATATAAAGTATTAAGATTTTTTTGTGAGAAGGCATTATATTGTTGGAACATCACATTGCTTTTTGGTTATAGAGACAGGAGCAGAAAGAGTTAAACAATTGCGTGTTCAAACCATGTTGTGTAATGACATTGATATTAGTGTGGTTTGAGTGAAACTAAAAATGTCACTGGAAATGCAGTTTCCCCAAAGAGCAAACAAGATGCATCTTTTTTCTGATTTAAGAGAGAAAAAAAAGAGTGTTTAGTTCTTTTATATTATACTGCTTTATAGTATTCCACTGAGTGAACGTTATGGCATGTCTCCTGGTAAACAATGTATGGGAATTCCACATTATTCTGGACATATGATATTGCTCAATGTTCCCTCTACAAATACCAGAATTGAATAAAAGTTGTAACTTAGGGCAACTCATAGCTGACAACAGAGATTGGGTCTGTGTCTTGTTGGCAAATACATTATGGAAAATGTTACTCTCCAGGTCTACAAATGACCATTACTTGCATGAAGGCAGATCTTGCTCCTTTCTTCACTGAAAACTACAAAGCACTATTTAATTATTTCTCCTTTTTTATAATACCCTAAAAGACCTGCAAAACAAAGTTGTGATGCAAGTTGAAGTCTGGCCTTTGGCTCATATATGTGTAGCCAAGATAAATAATTAGCAATGGTTCATTGACATTAATCTGCCACTATTATGCCTATAATGCATGGTGTGCATCTGTAGTATATGGACATCCAGAACCTAATCTACAGGTGGAGGAATGTTCATTTGACCACTGTTGGAAACATCAAAAACACCGCTATGTCATCTCTAACATGCACCACAATTCCCTGAAAGAAGTTAGATGCTGCGTGATTTGCCACTGCTGCCATTATAAAGCACTAATCAGTTCTATATTGTTGTCCAAAACTTGGTCAACTGGTATATGAATATTCATTTTACTCCTGTTGCCAACATCAAATCACCACTGACATGTCACATACATGATGTACTACAATTTTCCAAAAGGAGCTGAGTGCTATATCGTCTGTCACTTCCGTTATTATAAAGCATTGGTCTTAGAGTTTTTACTACATTGCTGTCCAGAATCTGATTTACATGTGCAGGAATGTTCATTTGATTACAGTTACAACATTAAAGCCCCCCCCACCGAATACATTTCCTACTATATGTGCAGCATTTCTCTGAAATAATTACCCAGTCTCTCAAACACCCAAGATTTAGCCCCTTCTCAAAAGGCTAATTGAATAAAATTAAGACATGTGCTTCTCTGTGACATGATACATGCATGAAACCATTTTGGATCATAATTTTAAGTTGACATAGATGTTACATTAGTATTTGTCAGTAATAGTTAACTATAGTTCTTCTGAGAAAACATTCGGAATTCATTGACCAATCAGCTAGTTCAGTTGAAATGTATTTGATCTATTAAAATAATTCTTTATAGAAAATAGGTTCTCAAGTTCAGTAGCATTTATTGCTCTCTACATTATTGATGTAGAGGTTCTGAACATTCTCTGAAGTTGTGTGGAATGTCAACATTTAAAACCTCACAATGTCAATAACAAGTCGGAAAAACTAAAATCAAACAAAGAAATTTAAATACCTGAGAAGCATGCTGATAGATGATGGAAAGTGCAATGCTGGGATGCAAAGATGCATTGGCATGGCAAAGGATCCATTTCAAAAGCTAACCAGTGTACTGAAAGACAAGAAAATCTGATTGGAAACAAAGGAGACAAAGCTGAAATGCTATGTAATGTCTCTTCTTCTGTATAGCAGTGAATGTTGGACACTCTCTTCAAGGATGAAGGAGAAGCTTGAAGCAGCAGACATGTAGTTCTACAGAAGGATGCTGAGGATATCATGGACGAAGCATGTGACTAATGACAAGGGGTTGGAGAAGATGGAAACAAGAAGAAAACTCATTAAGGAAGAGACAGATACAGTTTTTGGGACATATAATGAAGAAAGGGATGTGTGTTGTGGTGCAGTGGATATCGGCTCGGAACGAGAAATCAGGGAGCCGAGTTCAAATTCCACTTGAATTCATTGCATTCACTTACACACAAATACCCTTGGGAAAGGTATTAGTCCATCTCTTTCTTCCAGTAGGGGTTAAATAACAGGACAGATTGGGTTCTATAGACTTGGATGGCAACCAATTTACCACAGAAAACAATGGCAACCTACTATGGGCTAATCTTCTGCCCAGCCAGTCATGTCTCTTTCAAGATATGATTGCCCAAGCATGTTTCATATATGGCAGTTAACTGACTGAATGAAGAAAGAGAGCCTGAAAAATTTTATACTCACAGAACTGATAGAGAGAAAGAAAGACAAGGGAAAGCAGTGTGAGACATACTTGATAGACCTGAGTAAATGGATGGCAGATCAGGGATTGGGAGAGATACCAAGAGGAAGAATGTTGAGATTTGTCAGGAAGGTGACCTTGATTTTAGATGTTGAGGTGTGTGTGTGTGTGTGTGTAAGGGGAGTGATCCCAGTGTGTGGTTCCTTTGGAAAGTGCTTTAAAAGCACTTCATGGGTTCACCCATACTCTGTGAGTGAAATTGGGTAGCTGTCAGTTATTCTAATACAAAGTCACAAGTCATCGGAACTGAGGGTTAGATTGTACTGGTGTTGTTTAAACTGCTGATCATGACCGATTATGCACTCACTCCCAGTAAGTGTAATTAATTGATGTTTACTATAAGCGTTAAATAAAGTAATGTTAATACAATAACTATATACTATGAAGAAAATTAATGTTGGATGAAGTAATCCATTAACTCCTTTGCGTTTACTTTTTTGGGATCTGAAAATTTTATGAAGAATATAATGGATCCATCCTTTGCTGGGAATCTTTCATAACTGAGTGGCCTAAATCACAACCTGATATGAGGATGATAAAAGGGGGACACATTTCAATGTACAAGAGCCTGACAGTTCAGTTCAGAACTCAACTGCTTGGCTAACCCCCACAGATGGTTTTTTTAATATATTTATTTTATTTATAGTGGCAAAAACAGGTGTAGAACAATGGTGTGATTATATATATATATATATATATATATATATATATATATATATATATATATATGAAAATATAGTTTTAAGGCATGCTGTGTTTATGGACGAAAGGGATCAATATCAAGGATAGTGCATATGTAAATGAGCATTAAAGTTTATACCCAGTGGTGACAATCTTTCATGATTAAACAATTGTCAGGCCTAACAATTGCTTTTAAGCATGAAACACTATTGGTGCTAGCTGTTGACTCCAATATCCACTTCTATATACAGAGTACAATAGATAAATTGTCAAAATGACACAAAAATGGAAATAACACTGACATCTAATTGAAAACAGATATATTGACTAAATTTACACAAAAATATCTTTAACAGTAAATTTATACAATACAATTGCTATTGACTTCAACCGCAGTCTACACATGACTTCGGACTCTTCTGAATCTCTTTTGGATGGTTTCCTTGTTTGAGTTGGTGAATGCTGCCATAATCCTTCCTTCAGTTCATCTTTGGGGTAATAAAGGTTTCTGTTGATCTTTTACTCAACTGCATCCAACGCATAATAATCAAGGTGATTAGAGTTAGGTGGTCAGATGTAAGGGGTGGTGGTCGCAGAAATTGTCTGAGAGCCATGACTGGATTCTCTTGCTTGTGTGGTACTACCTCCTCAAGGCACTTGATGTAGATTAGTTTTGAGTCTTGACGCCCTGTGAGAAGATGAATGAAAGCATAATGTCACTTTTGATCACTCCAAACACCATGATGTTGACTGGATATTAGGTTTTCATCACTCTTGGTGTATATTTTCGGAACACAGCAAGGCCATAGTTGTTCTGTATGTTTGCTATCTTATCATGATATAAATTTTTCTTGTCTGAATAAAATCGAAGTATGTTCAGTTGGAGGGGATGACCAAGTTTGTTCAAAATCTTTGTAGCATGTTCTATCTTCTTGTCCTTCATGACTTAGGATAAAAAATCCCTTTCACATCTTGCATAAGAAATACCAAATGTCTTCATACATTACTGTGCCTGATAAGAAACTCCTTCCTGTGTCCTTGGATAGAGATTTGATTGACTTGGAGGGATTGTTGTCAATCAGGGCTTAGATCTTACTAATAAACTTAGCAGTTCTTTTCTTAGAGTGAGTTTTCTGAGTTGCCGTACCTTCATAAACTTCATCAGGCTTGTCCAACTTTTTCTGAATACTCTGTCCTTAGAATGACACCCAAAACCTCTGAAATGTTTGTAATAGAGCTATGGGCACAGATGTCATGCATGCCATTTCCAATTTTCTGGCAGTGAATTGTGACGTGGTGCTTTTTTCCCCCTCCACTGCTATACTGCTCAACTGACCCTACTATATTGTGCAGTTATCAAAGTTAAAAACAAACAAGGCACAAGTGTAAAATTAAAAATATAAAGTGGCGACAATTCACACATCGCATTGTGTATGCGTGTATATATATATATATATATATATATATATATATACACACACACACACACACACACACAGGTTTGTGTGTGAATAATAGCAATAATTTTCCCATACCCATATATATTTGAATACAACAATCGAGTAATACTTTTTAAAATCTGTTTACATAGTTACTCTTTGTTTTTGTACAAGGAAATGGTCAATTTAAAAGTATGAAGGAACTGCATTCAGTTTTTATTGATTCCAGTTCTTTTGACCATTCTTTGGTCATTCACAGGAAGAAACTGTGACTGTCAGGTTATTTGTCAGGTCAAGATGAGATAATAAGCTTTGCTGCTATTGTTTATGCATTTCTGTATTTTAGCTATGTTTAAATGTGGTTCTGCAAAAGGATGCTGAGGATTCCATGGATTAAATAGGTGAGCAATGAAGCTTTTGAAGAAGATGCAATGAAAAGGAAACTTATACTTAGCATCAGGAAGAGACAGCTGATGTTTCTGGGACATGTAATGAAGAAGGAGGGCTTGGAGAATCTAATACTCATAGGACAGATATAGGGTGAGGGAAAGATGGATAAAGCAGCATGAGACATACCTGATGAGTTTGAGCAGGTGGATGGTTGTGTGGGGCTTGGGAGAGATACCAAGAGGAAAAATGTTGAGAGCAACAAGGGACAGGGGAAAGAAGTCTATGATTGTCTACATCCCGAAGGGATATGGCACATAAAGTAGAAATTATATGAGTGTATGTTGTGGTAGTATGATCAAAAGGACCTGAATTTTGTTTTGTAATCCATCACCTATTAGCACAATTATAAAAGCATAATGTAATGTATTGCATTGATTTCATTTTGCTTTTTTTGTATATGACTGTGTTGTAAGCAATAAAATGATTCTGTTTTTAATTTTTAATAACAGATAACTGGTTATGTTTATTAGGCATCTTTATGTACATTTCTTTATACCTATCTTATGTTTATAATTAAGGTTCAACTGATTTATTCAAATTAATTTTATCTAGAAAAAATTATTGGTTCATTGACAAGATAATTAGAAAATCAGTTGTTAAAGAGTTTGATAGTTTGTTTTTTTTTTCAAAATAATGTCTGAAATGATGAGATTAGTAAAGATCTGTTTATAAAATAAAATAGATTACAAGAATTTTGTGTCTGAGGAGACATATGCCATTGAAATTAAGGAGGCAAGAGTTTTTTATTGTAGATTTCTTTAAGAAGATTTCAAGGGTGTGGCTATTTCAATTAAAATGTCTAGGAAAGGAAGTCGTGTTTATGTTAAATTCATAATTGAAGTGAAGGATGGAATGATGAATGTTTCTTGGAGAATTTTTTTTACTTCATATAGATTTTAGCTTATATAAAAATGTCATCTCCATTATTAACATAGAAAGTGGGTTTGGCTAGAAATTTCAATGCTAAATTTCCAAGATGAGACATGTAATCATAGGAGACCACCAAACAAAAAGGAAACCACAGAAACTTCTTTTAGCCTGCACTACACAAGATCCTTTCTTTGCTCACCTTCAGACTGATAGCTTCATGATGGGGCCCCCTCTTTATCTTATTAGATGTTTCACCTTGAAGATCAAGTCAAACTTACTCTCTTTACACACAAAACCAACATAATATACAAATTCTTATATCCATTTGGGATTGCAAAGCTAAATAAAATTCTGGTTATGTTGGACATACCACCACAAACCTCTTTTCCATAAATTACCCTCACTTACCTAAACAAATTACAGTAAAGTTGTATCATAAACATAATAATACTATAAATATAAGATTCATGATGATCAGTGATATTTAAGTCTCATACAACATAAATTACTGAGAGTCCAAGTTCATGAAGCTCTTAAAAAAAAAACAAAAAAAAAACCTTAGCTCACTGGTGCCTCCTATATATAAATTTACTCAAGCAACAAGATTAGCAACTAGGTCCCACCCTTTTATTGTGAAACCAATAAATTGTAAATACAAATTCTACTCCAGCAGCTTCTTTTCTTGCACTTCCCGCCTGTGGAATTCCCTTTCATTTACTTGCTTTCCCAACAGCTACAATCTCCAAGAATTTTAATGTAAAGTCAATAGTCATCTCCTAACTCACTAACCTGCATCCTCTCTCTCATGCTCCCTTCTCTGTTCACTCTCATCAGTATTCTCATCCTTCTTTTACCCACTTCCTGACACCCTCTATAAGCTGTCACTCTTTCTTATAACTTTCCTCCTATGTAACCCCTGCAAAACAGTGGTAGTACCTTGCTTGGGGCAATATGATTATTAAAAAAAAAACCCTACATTGTATATAAAAGATGGCAATAAAGTCATTATACAGTTACTTATCTGGGAATTATCAAAGATTCCATTTGTACATAGAACCAAAAAATAGTGATGATCTGAAGCAATTATATATATACACACACAGATACTTGTGAAAATCAGCAATCCAAAGGGCCTACTAAAGATACGATACTGGAATGAAAAGTGTTCAATGCTTTAAGGCAAAATATAATACTACAGAATATACTGATTCCTGCTAAATATAACTGACCCCAACTACAATTTCATGCACATGAATGCAATCATCAAGAAGTCAGTCTTCCGGATGGTTGCATTCATGTGCATGAAACTGTAGTCACAGTTGGTCATGTTTAGCAGAAATCAGGATATTCTATAGCATGCATATATATATATATATATATATTGCCCTTCTGTCATGCTCATAGAGAGAGAGAGAGACAATAGCGAGGCAACATTCACTTAATTCTCTTTACTACCAGTTATTAAACCTTTTGCCATGTGTTTGTGGTTTAACACTGCCATACTATTTTACTTTTTCCAATAATTATGATTGAAGAAATATGTATATATCACCATCCATCTGCTATACTTTAATAAATACCATGTGGGTGTATGTATGTATGTATATATATATATATATATATATATATATATATATCACACACACAAATAGAAAAACATGAGGATGTTGAAAAAGACTTCATAAAATAATTAAATCTTCCTTATCTGCTGTATTTAGTGAAAGATATTTGAAAAAAAAAAAAGAAGGTTGCTACCCAAATATACATTAAAACATATAAAGTAGTATTCTTTGTAAGGTCAATTCCACAGAAGCTTGTAATCTGATGAGAAGTCAGTGTTAGAATTTAACAGTGTATTATAATGAAAATAAACTGGATGCCTTTTATAAATCGATTGGTAATAGCTTATTTCACAGAGCTCTTACAGACAACTCTTCAGACCAAATTCTTTACAAAAATGCTTTTTTTGTGAAGAGTTTGGTCTGAAGAGCAGTCTGTAAGAGCTTTGCAAAATAAGCTATTACCAATCGATTTAAAAAGGCATCCAATTTATTTTCAATATTTTAGAACATTACTACAGTATTCACAGCTGATTCTATTGATTGATGGTTTAAGTGTTTTAATAAATATTGCCTCGAGAATCTGGAGTTTGCTTTTATTGTTTTCTTCATGCAGGATAGTTGTATTATCAATCATTATATTTTTATATTGTGAATGTAGACAGAAATGTTGTTGTAGATGTCTAGAAATAGATGAATGGTCAGACAAGCTTAATGTAAGAAGTCTAGTTAATTTAGTTGTTGTAAATCTAATATATACATTTGTTTTTTCTTTTGTCGGAGATACTTTCTCCCAAGGGACATTGGAATTGATATATAATGTTGGTTTTTATATAACACATTAGTTGATGGGGAGGAGTTATTACAGATAATTATTAGTGCTGTATTTTTTATAATATTTTATTAATTTTTTATTAGGATCAACAGGAGGTATATCAGTACAAATGAGATTTTTTATGATTTTTTTCATCCTGTTTGTAATTATCATGCATTTGGTTACAATAAAAGAGCTTGATATGTTTAGGGTCTTTTGTGGAAGTACCATATTTTGTTTGATGTGTACTGAGGTTTTTGAAATATTGTCTTATTTGTTCATCTGCAATGTGGTTTTAAAAGTCATTATTAATGAGAGTCTGCTCAATATTTTAAAATTCAGAATAAAATCTTTTTTTGTGGAGGAGTTGATTTGTGCTCAGTTAATTAAATTGTGTATAAGTTTTTTTTTTAATCATATCACCCCAAGCAAGGCGATAATGCCACTGATGCACAGGGGGCTACATAAGGGTAAAAAGAATGGAAAAGAGAAAGCCGGAAACCACATCCTAAACAGGGAACAAGGGATGAGCCTCTTTACCTGTTCAATAGATGTGGGTAGAATGTGAACCAGGCGATAGTTTAGTCTATCTACTCCAATTGAAAAAAAATAAAAAAAGAAAAGAGTGAAAAGATTGGAAAAGAGAAAACTGGAAACCGCATCCTAAACAGGAAACAAGGGATGAGCCTCTTCACCTGTTCAATAGATGTGGGTGGTGTATGAACCGGGTGATAGTTTAATGCTATTTTATAGTAGTTAGGGCATGTACTTTTACAGTTGAGAGTGCAAAGGTTTTTGCTGGTTGGTTTTTATATGGGGAGGTAGTAAATGTGTTATTGCTTGTGTCTATTAAAATGTCAAGAAAAGGGATTTTGTTATCTTAAGTTCGTATGTAAACATGAGGATAGTTCTTTTGAAAGTTTTCTTGGAGTTTTATTATTTCTTCTATATTTTTAACTAATATAAGAATATCATCAACATATCATACGAAGATAGAGGGTTTCATAGTGGTGCTACAGATGTTATTTTCTAGGTTGGCCATGTAGAAGTTACTGAAGGTTGGACCCAGAACTAAGCCCATTGAAACATTGTCCCGTTGCATGTATATATTATTTCTCTGATCATGAAATTGGACTTCAGTCAAACAGGTTAAAAGTAGTTTTTTAGGTTTAATTTTCAGCAGGGGCAGAGAATTATTATTATATGTATATTTTATAATAATGTCAATGTTTTCTCTAACAAGAAAGTTAGTGAACAGATTTTCAACATGAAGTGATGCTATGGCTTCATTATTAGGTTCTTCCATTTTTGATGTTTGTATTAGTTCAAGAGATGATTTAATGCTGTATTTCTTAGGTATGTATGGTGTAATTAATTGGTTAAGCATTTTAGTTAGTTGGTATATAGAAGGAGGTATCTGTGATATAATAGGGCAAAGTGGAAAGTTAGGCTTGTGTGTTTTGATAGAACCATAAATGTATCCTGGGTTATAGTCCCCGATTATTCTGTTAAGTTTTAGATTGTCTTGCTCTGCGTTGTTAGCTGTGATTAATTTATTAATCTTAGCTTTTAGCTGAGTGGTAGGGTTATTGGTAAGTTTTTTAAATTTGGTGTGATCATCAAGTAACTGTTCTATTTTTGAGTTGTAGTCAGATTTGTTTAAAACAACAAAGGTGTTAGCTTTATCAGCTTTCTTAATTATTATTTCCAGGTGGTTACATAATTCTTTTGCAGCAATCTTAGAAGTCTTTAAGTTTAGAAGAAGGTATTTTTTATCATGTCTGTCTTTTATAGATTCTGCCTTAAATAGATCATGGAGTTCTGGTTCTGTAGTAATTAGCTGCTGTTCTTGGAGTTTAATTATATTTTGTTATAGTGTTTCAATTTCAACTTTTTTATGTAGTCCATTATATTTTTTGTATATATGACAGTCCTTTTTAGTTGTCAGTTAATTCATAATCAGAAATGTTTATAAATCTCTGTTATTCAGGAGGTATATAGTTCCTTTATATAATGTATTGAGTTTTCTTTTAATTTTTAAATTTCTTTTAATGTTTACATTCCAGTCTGTTAGTAAATTCTTTTAGTTTATTTAGAATTGAAGTTGTTCAAAGTTGGTAGTTCTTTTTACTATGTTATGTATTTCTTGTTTTTGTTTGTTGAGAATTATTCGGTTAGCATTAGTTACTTCAACCTGCATTTTCACAAGGCTACGTTTAAATTGCCAGGTGATGATCTGCTGGATTACATAATTTAAAATTAGTGTATTTAGGCAGCAAATTTTCTCTTAGGCATGTCAGATTAAATAAATTGCAAACATTGTGTCTGCTTATTTTTAATAAAATCCGTTCATACGCACGGATAATACTTTGCATACTATAATTGAAAGATGTCAGAAATGAGCTGTTATGTTGACAGGCATTATTATCATTCATTTCTCAATGTACCACAGTACTTTCAATCTCCACCAAGATCATTTTCAGGGGTGTGAGTTATTAAAAATGAGCAGACACAATGTATGCAATTAATTTAATCTGACGCATATATATATATATATATATATATATATATATATATATCATATCCATGGAATTACAAGTTTCTTTAGAAGTCAACCTCTTCACAACTGGTCTGAACATGCCTGGTCAATCTGACGCCAATGCTTAAGTCCTGACCCTCTTTTCCTTTTTCTCTTTTCCTTATTTTTATTTTTATATTTTCTTATCCTTCTCTTCAGTTAAAGAAAATGCTTGTTCCGGCAAATTTTTTTGTACCAAATGGAAGGAATATTTTGTGGTTTGATGAAATGAGCTAATTAAGCCCATTGAAATGAATTATAATTTATAAGCAATTGAAATGACGTGTTTAGTTTTCCTTTATAAATATCATATTGCTCTGGATAACATGAGCTCTCAATATAGATATAACACTTAATATTTTATGTTAAGTTAATTTTGTTGGATTATCCTCGCTGTTTATGGACTGGACATCTATACCTATATATATATATATATATATACTAGCAGTATAGCCCAGTGTTGCTCAGGTGTAATGAAAGCTTTAAAACTAATCCATGGTCCTGGAGCTCAGACTCATTGGACATTAGCACGAAAGACTAAAAAGCAATAGTTGTTTCCAGTTAAAGCAAAACCATAGACTGAAAGAAAAATGAATGAATGTAAGTCAGATTTTGATTTCCTGGTATTGATTTTTATATATATATATATATAATCAATTTTCTGCACTATTGTAAGAACTGCAACCTTGAAACTTCTGAATATCATTTCTTATGTCTTTGTCTGTGAGTGTATCAAATGTGATTAAAACTGGACCACTCCTTCTATAACCCGATTTTTTCAATTATCGATTTTTGATATTTATCGGGGGTACCTCGAAAACAAAACCTAGCTAAGAACACTCACAGACACTTATAGTACAACTGTAAATTTTCAAGAAAATCGGTTCAGCCGTTTTGGAGTTTATAGGTAATGGATACACACACAGTTCCATTTATAAATAAGTTTATATATATATATATATATATATATATATATATATATATATATATATATACACACACACACACACTTACTCTTTCTAGGGAATATTTCAGTGACATTCTTGTTAATACAAGAACTGTAAAGACAGAAGGTGAATGCAGTCATAAAGTAACCTTGCTTTTGTATAAATTGATCTGCTTCCTGTTTTCCTGCATACTGGAAGTTCTCTTCAGTCGTTCCTGTTTTTAAGAATTGTGGTGAACCCTCAGACCCATCCAACTATTGCCCTATCAGTCTTCTACCAATATTTGGGAAAATGTTTTGAGGCCATAATCAATGCTGAAATAGTTCAAGATCTTACTGCCCACAAACTCTTCTCTGACAGGCAATATGGCTTCCGCTTTGCCAGGTCCACTGCCGATATGCTAACAACCATTACGGAGTACATGCTCCAGACCCTCGATGAGTCAGGCGAGGCTCGTGCAGTTGCTCTGGACATCTCCAAGGCTTTTGACATGGTCTGGCACTTTGGCCTCCTTTGCAAGCTATGGGGTTATGGTATTACCGGACGCCTGCTTGACCTAATCCAATCTTTTTTAAACAATCGCAAAATGAAGGTCGTTTTGAATGGGCATGCCTCTTCATCCTACAGCACGAATGCCGGTGTCCCACAGGGCTCTATCCTGGGCTTGACGCTCTTCCTTATTTTCATCAACGATCTCCCAGATGAGATCAAGTCCCAAGTAGGCATCTACACAGATGACACCACAATATACTCCCGCACCAATAAGAAACCTGGTGTGGCGGATAGACATAACCTCGCTGCTGACCTTGAATGGGATCTACACACCTATACACAGTGGTGAATTGGGGCAAGAAGTGGCTTGTCAATTTCAATGCGTCCAAGACGAAGCTGTTGTCTGTCAACCATCACAGGCAACCTCTCCTGCCTCCCATGGACCAAGTGATTCTCCCTGAGTGCAATACACTGTGCCTCCTCAGCCTTACCCTCTCTTCTGATCTCAAATGGAACCACTACATTGAATCCATAGCTAAATCCACTGATAAGAAGGTTGGGTCACTGTGTCGATCCAGGATTTTTTTTCCACCTGAATCCATCCTGCATATATACAAGTCTACCATTCGACCGTGTATGGAGTACTGCTGCCATTTATGGTCAGGCGCCACTGCTGCTCACCTTGGTATTCTCGACAGGCTCCAAAGGAGAGTTAGTAATGTGATAGGTGCTGACTTGGCGGCTCGACTACAGACACTTCCCCACCGACAAAATGTGGCCTCCCTTTGTCTGTTCTATGAGTACTTTCATGGCTTCTGCTTGGACAAACTTAAGTCACTGGTGCCACCTCAACAGGTGTTTACTCGTGCACCCGGAATGGCAACTGGGTCCCACCCATTCAAAGTTAGTTTAGTCAAATGCAGATGACAATTCTACTCCTGCAGCTCCTTCTCTGGCACTTCCCACCTGTGGAACTCACTCCCATATTCTTGCTTTCCTGATGGCTACAACCTCCAGAAATTTAAATGCAATGTCAATACTCATATACTAACCACTGGACTCTAGCCCTTCCCCCACCTCGTATATCTTTTCCTTTCTCTCCCCGCTTGCAACTGTCATCACAACTTTCATTTTCATCTTTCTATTGCTCCTTTCTAATTGGTTTGTACTCCTCTTCTCTCTCTTCTAATTAATTCTCTTTCAGTTATGTAGCCCCCCCCCCACACACACACACATCAGTGGCATTTATGCCTTGCCCAGTGTGAAATGATTAAAAAACACACACACACACACATATATATATATATATATATAGAGAGAGAGAGAGATAAAACCCACAAACATATGCATATATTTATATATGTTCATTAATGCATTGAATTGTTAATATAAACAACCTTGATCATCTTCAAGGTAAGAAGGGTTTAATTTGGCTGCATGAATGGTATCTTCATGTGAAATGATAAAAATTCCAGTAAAGTGAAATAGGCTACAAATCTCAGTATTGAGAGAAAAGAAAAGATGACAATGTTACAGAGATGTTGAAATTGGCATCTAAAGATGTAGTCGAAGCACCAATGGATACACTTCACTAGCAGATGGTTTCAACTTCTCCAGCTCTCATTAATCTATGGTCACATGACTCAGTTCTGGATCCACAAAAATACAAAGTACTGTTGATTTAAGAAAACTGAATATTTTCTAATTTATCTGAAATAGTGAAGTATTTTTGTTTCATGAGTTAAAACAGTTTTTAATTTTATGTTTACTTGTCTATTTTCATTTATTTAAAAGAGGATGAAAATTTTTACAGAAAGTTAGGAGTAATTATATTTGAATTCTGCATGCTTTCTTTCTGATGAATTTTTTTGTTGAAAATCATTTTGTGAAGTTTCTCTGAATAAAAGATCCTATAGCAGAAATTTTTTTTATTAAAAATAATCTTATCCAAGTAAGATATATATATATATATATATATATATATATACACAAGGTGAGATGGATAAATTGCCAAAATTATGCAAAAATGAAAATAATGCTGACATTTCATTTTAATAGATATATCCGTCATGTCCACAAAAAATATCAAATACAATATTTATAAACCAATGACACTCAAAGTGCCTACATCATACAATGCATCTATATAAACATGGAATACAAATCAGATAGATTTTATTAGTCATCATGATTTAGGTAGACATCTACAGTATTAATGTTGTAGAAGACATACTGTGTATCTTATGAGGGCCAATTAGAAATAAATAATTCTGGAGTTGATTTTGTTATGAAGAAGACACACAAAATCTGACCCCAAGTACAGCAGTCACCAAAGTCCATATCAGTTCAGTTTACGGTCTTCACTACCTTGTTCTTGCCTACATGCTAAAAGCGAGAGTGCTGACGAATTTCAAAGGGATTGCTTAAGACTACAGCAATAGGGTCCAGGTAGGAAACAAATTCTAACTCTGTTGTATTTCCTTCATTGTTAATCATGCACACACATTGAATTTATCACACATATAACAACATTTCATAGTTCATCATATATGTACATAAATGCAATTTATATCCTATTTCAGAACTTTATTAACTGAAACAAAAAGACGCTACTTTCTTGTCTATAATCAACTGCTTGTATTCTTGTCTTTAAATTAGATCAATGTTTATTTGTTACAGCTACATTGTTTTTCTCTTTGTTTGTTTGTTTTTTTGGGGTTTTTTTTTTGCTGGATTTTATTCTTTTGATAAATATCATGTGATTATTCTGAACATCCAAATTATGAACAGCCCCCAATAACATCTTATGTTATTATAGCAAACACTGACACTCTAAATTTTGACATTCCAATAAAAACCGAGTGTATTGATTCCTACATATCAAAATTACACAAAATTTTTTTGAAATACTAAATAGTAAATTTATTCAATAAAAATTAACATTGGCTCCAACCATGAACTCCAGAAGACTTCAGAATCTTCTACAACTCCTCTGGATAATTTTCCTTATTTAGGTTGATGAATTCTGACATAATCCTTGCTTTCAGCTCATCTTTACTGCTACAAGGAGTTTTTTTGGTCTCTTGCTCAACTGTACTTGACACACAATAACCAGGGAGGTTCCAGTCTGGGGAGTTAGGTGGCTAGAGGTAAGGGGTTATATGGTTGCAAAAATGTCTGACTGCCATGACAGTTCTTCTAGGGCACCTCAGTCTTTAATCAAGTTATGATTTTTTTTTTTTCAATAAACTAAAAAGATATAATCATTGACATATTGAATAATGAAAATGAAAAGCTGAAATAAAAATCATTAAATTATAATACTTTATTTGAACATATGAAAAGCAAATTTACAATAGTTTTTGTTCAGTTCTCAGCATCTTTATACAATAAAGATCATTTTTAGACAAAGTCTACTCGTTTTTTTTTGCAAAAAAAAAGTGCATTGTAGTGCAATGGATATAAGCTTGAAAAAACAAATCGGGGAGCCATGGTTCAAATTCCAGTTGAATTCCTCGCACTTATGCACAAATACCCTTGGGAAAGGTATTAATCCGTCTCTTCCCTCCAGTTATGGGTTAAATAATAGAACACATTCAGTTCTATAGCATTGGCTGGCAACCAGTCTACTGCAGAAAGCAATTGCAACCTACTGCGGGATAATCTTCTGCCCATTCAGTCATGTCTCTTCTGAGACATGATCGCCCAAAGCATGTATCACGTATGGCACTTAACTGACTACTCGGTTACAAGTAGAGATTGATTTAGGCTAGTAGAGGCTGCAATGTAGGTCCTTTCAAACTTTTATACAGCAACTACTAAATACTTACATAAACTGAAATGATATCAATATGACAAACTCATTTGTCTGACTTTGTTGAAGTAAAGCAAGAAAAATGTTTTAGTTTGTATCATTGTTTTAAAAATATATGAGTCATGGCACACTCTTGGGAACTACATTTGTACACTAATTTGCATCTGAAAAGACAATGATGTAATAATTTTCATGTAGTGTCATAATGAGTTAACTTGATTTATATATATGTGTAAAACTATCTAAAAGGTTACATGTTACTGTGTTAGATATTTAAACATTTTTACAATTAGCAATTCTTGCCATAGAAACTGTTTCCCACAGATACGCCCCATCTCCTCAAATATATATAATACTGAAAGATATATTTTTTATAGTTATTGAAAGTATGTTGGAAGTTTTCATTTAATCATAATTAAATATAATAAACTTGCTATTTTCATGAAGATCAAATTCATGCACAGGTCTTTCCTTTTTCATTAAGTTTCACAAGACTCAAGGTAACTTACTGAGTGAGGTTGTATTTTTTAAAAAAAGAGGAGAAAGTGTTTGCAGATTATGAGCATAAGTAGGATAGATAAGGGTCAACTACACTTCAAGAGGTTAAGATTGTAATGATTGGATAGGCATACACAAGATTTTGACCCACAGAATAAGGGTCCTAGTGAAGATGTCTGAGAAGAACTACCTTCTTAGCAATGGAATATGAAGTTTGATTTAAGTTCAAAATGTTTAAAACTTAGAGATTTTTATAAAGCAGTGATTTTAATTTTCTAGATGTTATAACATCTAAATATTTTCATAAACTGAAATGATATCAATATGACAATCTATTTATTTTTATTGTTATTTTTATACAAGCAGTATAGCCCGGCGTTGCTCGGGTGTAATGAAAGCCTTAAAACTCATCCATGGTCCTGGAGCTCAGACTCTTTGGACATTGGCATGAAAGACTAAAAAGCAACAGTTGTTTCCAGTTAAAGCAAAACCGTACACTGAAAGAAAAATGAATGGATGTAAGTAAAATTTTGATTTCCTGGTATTGACATCAAATTTTTTTTTGTTGTAAACTGAATTTTGAAGGCTAAATAAGTCCTCTGTGTAAATGGTATCATGGCTGAGACTAAGAACTACAATTATACCTAATTAGAGCCAAACCCAAAGCAAAAACTAAAATAAAAGGGTTGAAAAAATACAGATATACAGACAGATAAACAGACGCACACACACAAACATTTTGCCTTTTATATATATATATATATATATATAATCTTTTTTTTGCACTATTGTAAGAACTGCAACCTTGAAACTTCTGAATATTGTTTCTTATGTCTTTGTCTGTGAGTGTATCAAATTTGATTAAAATCGAACCACTCCTTCTATAACCTGATTTTATCAATTTTCAATATCTATCGGGGGTACCTCAACACAAAACCTAGCTAGGAACACTCGCAGACACTTATAGTACAACTGTGTAAATTTTCAAGAAAGTCGGTTCAGCCATTTTGGAGTCTATAGGTAATGGACACACACACACACACACACACACACAGAGTTCCATTTATAAATAAGTTTAGATTACTAGTTATAATTTTTCTTTACTATGGTTGTGTTGAAATATATGCTAATTTGGTTTTCAGTAAATAGTAAAATAGTGTTACTTCTTAATATTTTTATTAAAATATTAAAGGTAGCTTCTAGTTTAAGATATAACATAAATAAAACATATTTAAGGTGTTCTGGGTGAATTAATTCTTTAGTCTTGGAGTCCTAAAAGGTCATAATCAAAACTTACATATTTAAGAAAAGGCTAAAATGCCAAGCAACCTTAAAATCTGGGTATTCAACCTGGTCTTCTCAGGCAAGTAGAATATCTTTGCTCTACATATTTCATTTTGAATTTTGTATTGAGCACTTTCTTGTTGTCCATGCCTTTTAGGCATGGCTGAATTCAGCCTTCCTTTTACATAAAAATATATTTTGAAAGAGACAGATTACAAATATTACAAGCATTAAAAAACAACTCAATATCAATAAAATATCATAAAATTTAGGAAACTGAAATTACTCAAATATGTGACAAATAATATATACTGAGGAAATTGCTAAAAAAAGATAGAAAAATATATTTTTTAAAAATTTTTTTATAGATCTTTCATTGATCTTCAAACCAGACTTAGATAAATTAAAATTTGCTGCCTCGATCAACCTTTATACTATTCTTAATGGTTACCCATATTTGAAATAGATACCCTATTTTATTGTGTTTTTAAACAGTGTCTATTACACCTATCTGCTTTTGAACTAGAGAAAACTTAATAAAGAAAATGTATTTTCTGGCAGGGCTTGAACCCACATCCCTCACCGTAGAACTTTTTGATCCTTCATGTTTAGGATGCTCAGCCATGGAGAGTGTCATGCACACATGCATATGTTACTTTATATGTTATTATAGTGGATATTTTGTATTTGTAATAGGCAGCCTACTTATATATATATAACTCTGGCTGAGGAAGTGTCTTTAGCTTGGGATAGCAACTTATCTAAAAGATGGATATCTCTGATATAAAACCTCTACACCTACTCTGTAGAAAAGGGTATGCTGAACTGTTTAACCTTGGTGGGTAATCTTTCTAGAGATGGTGTCTCAATAAAAGCATTAAGTTTCCATTCTCATAAACTGGTCTGTGTCAGTAAGGGCATACAGTTGTAAAATTCATTTCAATATTTCATGATGGTTCAATTAAAGAGCCATCAAGAAAACCCCATCCAACTCATGCTAACATGGAAAGAGACATTAAACGATGATGATATGTATCACTCAGATTTTGCCATGTGCAATTCTAATGACAGTAACTGGAATTTTTAAACATTTTGCTCATCATAGTTTGATTCATCAATATAAATGAACCTTTTCTCCTTGACAAATTACTTCTGTTCAATACTGCTCTTTTATGACCTTTTGGGGTGCTGAAAAGTTCTTGACTTAACCAAGAAAGAACTAACTATGAAGTACATGCACTTTCATCTATTTACCACAAATTCCAGCACATATATTTTCTCAAGTTTTATTAAAAATTACAAAAAATATTACAATTTTTGACCATGGGAATTACCATCTCTAAATCTTTCCAAAAAGTGCCTTTGTCAGTCAAATGATAAAAGAAAAATCAAGTATGAAGAATATCTGTTCATTGATTCCCTCTTTTTGCCACTTTCTTTGCACATCTTTTCTGTGCCAGCCCTCTTGTTCTTCTAAATAAAGACTTTGTTGATCCACAACTGTCAACGCCATCAGTGTTGTTTACCATTTTTGATCCTTTGCAGACCATGAATATCCACCCACATTTTTTCACTTTGAATGAGAACTCTGTTGAGAGAGATAGCTGCAATTACTAGCAAGGAAACAAAATAGAACACAATGATAAAAATGAGATAAAAATGAAGGTGAATAAAAAATAAATAAATGTGGAAATGAATAAGAAAAATAAATAGGGATTTTATGCTTACTGTCATCTTGCGTTAAGTTTTCTGTTGCAGATGAGGAATCCAGAGTTAGCCTCACACATACCAACCAGTCATACCTTGAGTTAGTTTTATCAACTTAAAAGAATAATGCTATGGTTCTGGTTCCCATTAAATATGAAGAAACAAATTTATTAATCTACAATTAAATTCCTGTCCACAGAGTGTGATGGATAAATTGTAACCATTTTATATTTTTAATTTTGCTGATGGATGTTGTTTGTTTTTCTCAACAGCACAGTGTATTAGGGTCAGTTGGGCACTGTCTGTGAGAAAAAAAAGCACTGTGATGCAATTCACTCCACCAGAAATTTGAAAATTGTGTACTTTACTGTTTAGCATTCATACTAGAAACTCCAATATTGATATTTCTTAAAGTTTAGGTGTCAATCTGAGGACAGTGCAGTGGATTGGAAAGTGTCAGATGAGCTCAATGGGGATTATGAAGATGTTTGATGTGATCATTAGTGGTAGCAACATTATGCCATCATTCATCTTCCCACAAGGTTTCAGACTCAACACTAAAGTCTACATCAGGTGCTTTGAAAAGGTAGTGCTGCCCTGAGTCAAGAGGGTAGCTGCTGGAAGATTGTATCCTGCACTATGACACACAAGTAAAAAGAACCCAGTTATGGCTGTCAGACAATTTCTCTGACCACATCACCTCTTACATCTGGCCACATAACTCTCCAGACTGCAATCCCCTTGATTATTATGTGTAAAATGAGTGAGAAACCAAAAAAATTCTTTGTAGTACTAAAAATGGCAGTATTGACTGACTCAAACAAGGAAACCATCCTGTAAAGATTAAGATTCCATAGTCATCTTGAGGCTGGGTTTAAAGTTAATAGATTTCATTAAATAAATTTACTCCTTTGTATTTCAAGATGTATTTACCAAAATTATACAAAAATACTTTTTAGAATGAGATGTTAGTAATATTTTTATTTTTGTGTAATTTAAACAAATTAATCATTGCACCCTGCATATATTTGGTATGAAACCATCCTGTAAAGATTCAGAAAATTCCATAATCATCTCGAGGCTGGGTTTAAAGCCAATAGATTTCATTAAATAAATTTACTCTTTTATATTCCAAGATGTATTTACCAAAATAATACAAAAATACTTTTTAGAATGAGATGTTAGTAATATTTTTATTTTTGTGTAATTTAGACAAATTAACCATTGCACCCTGTATATATTTGGTATAAAACAATCTGGCATTTGAAGACTCCAATGAAAGTTGCCATAAAACAAAGTTAAACAAGAGAGACAAAAGAAACAAAATTAAAATTAGAGAAAAAGTATTAAATGAAATGACAGTTAACATTTGCTTTAGCCTGTACCTACCCACACCCCATGCATACATACATACAGGCAAAGATATATAAAATTTAGTGTATATAAGACCTGAGGGAGAAAAGTTTGGCACAAGGCTATATACATGAGGTACTCAAAAACTAAACTTACCAGTAACACTTAGTGTGATTAGAAAATGAGTCAATACTCAGTGGCAGGTGTTCCTGTATAGATATATCATTTTATCTACAAGCATATAAAAGTATTAAATAATTTAAACTTATCTGCTCAGGTTGCATCTTCTTGAGTTTGCTATAAATATGTTTGACCTGTTTCCAAATCAAACATGAGGTCAAATGACCAATTTCAAAATGACATCCTTCAATCACATCAGCTTATAAATCTAGAATATGAGCAAGTTATAATCCTCCACAAATATTCGGAATTTAAAGACCAGTTTCTTTATAAACGAAGATTTCTGTCTTATGGTTTCAGTATGTTTGTATCAATGGCTGTCATTATCTGATGCTCCTTAACTCTATTCATATGACTGGATAAGATGGATCAAGGCTGACAGTCATTTCAAGAATGTTTGGTCTTCTCAATTCATTTATGGATTCAAGAGAAGTGGAGGCTACTTAATTACATGGAACGATTTTCTAAAGAATTTTTATGAAGATACACAACAA
This sequence comes from Ascarosepion bandense, assembly GCA_037127315.1. NCBI lineage: Eukaryota > Metazoa > Mollusca > Cephalopoda > Sepiida > Sepiidae > Ascarosepion > Ascarosepion bandense. The sequence goes on along the minus strand of JBBBDQ010000886.1, from coordinate 47,537 downwards.
TTATTTAGCTTTTTTTCTTTTTTTTTTAATGCTTAAAGCTCATTTCTGCCCTTGTATTTTCAAACTTGTGAGGTGGTGCTGTAAAGTTTTCATCTCAACCAAGAAGCCCTTAAAAAGAAACAACTCTTGTTTGGCTATTTGAGGAAGTGGGTTCACCAGAGAAATTTTCAACTTCCTGTCATAAAATGATATCTATATATGTCAGTCAGTCAGTTAAGTGCCATACGTGAAACACGCTTGGGCGATCATGTCTCGAAAGAGACATGACTGACTGGGCAGAAGATTATCCCACAGTAGGTTGTCATTGCTTTCTGCGGTAGACTGGTTGCCTGCCAAGGCTATAGATCCCAATCTGTTTTGTTATTTAACCCATAATTGGAGGGAAGAGACGGATTAATACCTTTCCCAAGGGTATTTGCACGTAAGTGAATGCAATGAATTCAACTGGAATTTGAACTCGGCTCCCCAATTTCTTGTTCTGTGCTGATATCCACTGCACCACATCACAGATCCATCTATATATGTAAATGATTTAAAACTGACAAAAAAGGGTCGTTTATTTCTGTTGTTACTGTTGAGTTTTTAAAACTTTTCTTATTTATAGAAATTAGAACACATGTTTGGGTGCAGTTTGGTTTCTTTGTTTTTTTTTTTCTTAAGAACATGGACGGAGATTTTTTTTTTTTTTTAAGAATGCACTGAATTTTATCTCCATTTATTTTTTCTTTGTTAACTGGCATACTTAAACAATATATGTATTAAGGTGCGAACTAGTTGATTTTAATTGCACTAATAAAATGCTGAAATCACTCAATGATCTATCTATAAAAAGATTTTCCTCCATTACATTTGCGGAAAATCTTTAACTTGCCATTTTCAGTACAATTTTTTAGAATTGTTTTAGCTGCTGTTATGTTAAATCTAAATGAGGTTTCTTTAAATGTTTCTAAATTCACTGGAAATTTTTATTTATTGTTATTTGATCTATTTTTAAATTGTTTTCTTGACTGCTACTATGAAGATCAATTTACAATTAATTTCCCTGTGATTGTATAAAGTATCTTGTTCAAATTTGCTGTCAGGTTTTCTGTAGGACAGGATTTGTTAGTTATGGGTATTATTATCTGAGTTTTATGCAAACCCTGATTGGTTATAAATCAAAATTCCCGAATGTATGAAAGTTGTGTAACCTTGTTAACACTGAAGCAATGTATCCACAGAAGACCTGAAAGAACAACTTGTGATTGTTGTTTTTTTTTTGTTTTTTTTTGGTTTTTTTTCATCACAAGACTGCACTATAGTCACCAAGTGGTACAAATAATGTGAAAACTCAAATTTAGTGGTTGTGCGTCTTCAGATTTTTTTTTTATGATCATTTCATCCTGGGCAAAATAAGACTGCCACTGGTGCACAGGAAGTTATATTGAGAGAAAAATCAGGGTACAGGTGATGCCTAAGAAAGGATAAGAGGTGGATGTAATTTAGGGAGATAGTGGTAGTTGAAGTGCATTGAAACTTTTAGAGATTGTAGCGATCAGAGAATCAAGTGTAAATAAGGGAGTTCCACAGGTGGGAAGTGTTATAGTAGAAGTGGTGAGTAGAGTTAAATATTTTGGCAGTAAAATGGTGGGACATATGTGCCAATCTAGTAGCACAAACAAATTCATGTGGTTGGAGCACCAGGGAAAGAAGCTTGCAGAGCAGGAGCCATGAAAATATTTGTAGAAAAGACAGAGGGAAGAGATATTCCATTAGTGAGAAAGTGATTGGAGTTAATCTGCTAAATCAGGATTGATTATATTGCAGATACTTCTTTGGATTTTGTCAAGAATCTCAAGATAGCAGGAGCACCCAATCAGATATGGCAACAGTATACAATGTACCGACAAATGATCTAAACTTATTTATAAATGTAACTTTGTATGTGTGTGTGTCCATTACCTATAGACTCTGAAATGGCTTAACCAGTTTTCTTGAAAATTTACACAGTTGTACTATAAGCATCTGCAAGTGTTCTTAGCTAGGTTTTGTGGCAAGGTACCCCCAATAAATATTGATAATCGAAAAAATTGGGTTATAGAAAGAGTGGCTCGATTTTAATCAAATTTGATACACTCATAGACAAAGACATAAGAAATGATATTCAGAAGTTTCAAGGTTGCAGTTCTTACAATAGTGCAGAAAACCGATTATTTATATATATAAAAGGTAAAATGTTTGTGTGTGTGTCTGTTTATCTGTCTGTATGTTCTTTATACAAATCCACAATTTTTATCCGATTCTCACCAAACTTCACTTGCATATTCTTTACGCTGAGCCTGAGCTCCATGACCATGGATTAGTTTTAAAGCTTTCATTACACCCGAGCAATGCTGGGCTATACTGCTAGTTGATTTATAAATGTGCAAGATGGATTCTGATGAGAAAAACTTCCTGATCCAACATTCTTAGTGGTAGATGCAGCTATAGATTTGATGTAGCCATTCCACTTGAGGTCAGAGTTTCTGAAATTGAAATCAGCATTGAATGGAAATGTCAGCATTTTTCAATTAATGTTAAAATTGGATCAAAAGAAAGCCAGAAACATTCTTCATAAATGCAATGAAAAAGTGGTTGAAACTTCTGGGAAAATGTCTCACATTAAATTATGATTTTTTTGAAAAAAAATAAGTTTACTTAATTTTTAATTTCATTCTTCTACCTAGTTAGTAAACTTGTTTTATTGGATAAGAGATTTTACTTATTAACTCTCATTTTCCTTTTAAAATGTGTTTTTTGAAGTGAACTTATATTCCCAAATTTAACCTTTTGGAAAACAGAAGAAAAATAAAATATCGCTGTCCAATAACAGTTGGTACATTTACCATATGAAATATATATGCATATATATGAGGTATTATAGGACAGAGGTAGCAGTCAATTGGAAATTGGCCTTTTTTTTAACTATTTTTGAACAGAATGAGAGAAAATATGAAAGTATTTCTGTTCTAAGTTATACTATTTAGTATTACTTCATATTTTATAAACAATAAAATTGATGTTTCTTTTGACATTATTTGTTCAGATTCAATATAATTACAAGAAGATATTTAGTGGATTTATTTTCTCAGTTTATGTATCAGTAACAAAAACATTTAGTACAGGAAGTAAAGAAATTGAACACTGACTAGGCTGTGCTAAGAGTAGTTTCGCTCAGAACTGCAAATTGCTACAAAGCATTAGCATAAAAACTCTATGTACTTAAATAGATTCATCTAATATCATGGTATCAAATCTGTTCAGAAATATCTAAACGGTTTGCTGTATGCAAACACTTTCTCATTTCAATGGTTAAAAATGGTTTACATTGAATGAAGCTTGGAGAGAGGACCATCCTTTACCAAGCATCATGGATTGGCACTGTACAATCACAAACCAAGAACTGTACCAAATAATAGAAACCACATCACTTCAAAACTTTCAACACCAGCAACTGGATAGCACATTTAACCTAAAAATAAAGTAAAGACATAATCAAGATGTTATTATTGAATGCTATTTAAAAAATTAGGAAGGAAGCCATCATCAATACTAGAAAGAGCAATAACAGTTACTGGATTGAGAAATCTATTTTCCTGAAAATTGTTTTAAAATGGAAGAGAACACAAAGGAAAGTGGATTTATACCTTCCACTTGATATAAACAGCAGCAATAACTAAAATGGATAACATGTGCAACTCAGAGAGAACATAATGATATAATGAAGATATTGACATTTCCGGCTACTTTTTAAAAAATGGTTAGAAAGGAAATCCCCTATCAATACCAGAAAGAGCAATAACAGTTACTGGACTTGAAAAATCTGTTTTCCTGAAAATCGTTTTAATAGAAAGACTATAAACTTCAACTGAAAGTAGCACTAGTTTCTCAGTCAATGAAAGCTAAAAGATCTTTAACATTGCTATTAAGAATTTGGTTTTTATGTGAGTCTAGCATAAATCTTTATTCATTTCATAATTAATGGGGAATAAGAATCACACGTTGATAGAATTCCTTCCATTCAGTTGCACTTTAGAAATTCATTTAAATTATTTTATTATAAACGTTTCTTCAGCATTTAAATTGCCTGGTCAAAGTATCAGGTCATATCTATGAAAAATAAAAAAAGATATTTCTTTCCTCCCTCCAAAAGAAGGAAAAATAAAAGCAAAAAAAAAAAAAAGCAACTTTACCTTCAGGCTGCAAGAAAAGTTCATCATATAACACAAGTGGTAAAAGTTTATTTTCTTCAAATTATTTCTTTCATAATTTGATGTTTTTCTATGATGTGGAAAAATGATAAAGATTTGGTAAATTATTGAAATTTGTTTTTCGTTTTAATAATTTGTGTTTAAAGTAATTACTACAAAAATTTACCATTATAAAAGTGCCTGCAAGTAAAAATGGCAGATATTTGTGTCCCTAAGGAACAATGAAAAAGAGCCAATATAAAATGATGTGGGCTTTTCTGAATGTGATGTTTGTGTGAGTATAGATGTAGGTAACTGTACTATATTTCAGAAAAACCAAATAAAATTGTTCAAACATCTTTTTCAACATTATGAATACAATTACTACTTGCGCACTAACAAACTTTTATTATTCTTACAGTTAAGACTTAATAGGGCCACCTCAAGATGGTGTAATGGCTAGCAAGCTTGTCTCGCTAGAACTGAGTAGTGAGTTCAATCCTCACTGGATGCCCCATACTTTTGGTCTTGTGCCACCTCTAAGCAGTGCTTAGAAAATCAACAGTTAAGATTTAATAGTGAAGCTTTACAAACTTTAGGCAAAATTTTATGCTTTCATGTTCATTGTACTTGGCCCATTCAAAGACTTATAAAAAGGGGTTTCATCATTCATTATATACAGTTATTCCAGCATAGATTGGCAAAGTAAAGTATTTTATCTTAAACTGAGTGCTAAACATAGTTTAATGCAAATATATTAAAAATATTTTTTCAATCTTCAACTATGTTAGTTTTTTATTGTTTTTTGTTTAAATTGTAGACATTTTCTCATCACCCATAAAGGTGGGTTTAAACTTAATCTGTATATCTGATCTAAAAAAATGTAGTCAAAGAAAAGAAGGGTTAATATCTGTTTCAAATCAAATCACTATCACATTTAGACACAAAAACTATCAACTAATAAATTATTAATTACTGTTGCAAAGTGTTAGAATTATCTGGAATGGCAAGAACTTCTGTCTGAAAATTAAAAAGATCACTCTTGCATTCACTGGCCATCTCAATCGATTTTGTATACCTGAGACTCTTGGACATTAACTGCAAAACTTCAGTAAAGAAATGAGATACTACAAAACCATTCTGGGCCTCTCTTAAGTAGTGGGAGCTAAAATTAGACAAAGAAACAACTCGGTGGAAGAACTCGTAACTACTGTCAAAAAGTGGAAATGATAAATTCTTTGAATGAAGATTTTTTTTTTTTTTTAAATCATATCACCCCAAGCAAGGCATTCCACTGCCACTATAGTGCAGGGGGTTACATAGGGGGAGAGTTGGAGAGAATGGGAGGGTTAGTGTGTTAGGAGGTGTCTATTGACCTTACATTTAAACTACTGGAGGTTATAGCCATCGGGGAAGCAAGCATGCGGAAGGGAATTCCACAGGCAGGAAGTGCGAGAAAAGAAGCTGTTGGATTAGAAATTGCGGTTACATTTCATCGGTTTCACTGTAAAAGGGTGGGACCTACTTGCCAATCTAGTATCTCGTGCAAACTCACACCTAGGGGGCACCAGTGATTTAAGTTCTTCAGAGCAGAAGCCATGAAAGTATTTATAGAAGAGGCACAGGGAAGCCACGTCACACCAGTGAGAAAGTGACTGCAGGCGGTCAGCTAAGTCGGTATCAATCACGTTACAGATTCTTCGCTGTATTTTGTCAAGAAGCCTGAGGAGAATAGTAGGGACACCCGACCAGATGTGGCAACAGTATTCAAAACACAGGCGGATGGTAGATTTGTATAAGTGCAGGATAGATTCAGGTGGAAAGAATTTCCGGGCCCTGCACAGAGAGCCAACTTTCATGCAGGCAGGAAAAAAAAATTGAGTGGATTGGAAGATCCTTCACAAGCACAAAGACATTGGCAGACAACTGAGACATGTGCTCAGCAGTGCAGAGCTCTATATTAACATAATTCATAAGTTGTTTCTTGTCGCATCTAATCAAAATACTAGCTTTGTAATTGTTCTATCTGCATTTTCTAATATATTCTGGTTCCTTATTGAACAATTTGAATTTTAATAATAGATTTGTTCTTCAAGGATTTCTTAATTATGTCAAAATACAATTTGTTTAAATTTTGTTATAGTTTTATATCATGACTTATAATAGGTTGTATATCGCAGTTCAGTGAATACTATCTCTGAATGAGAAACTGGAGAGCTGAATTTAAATTCTAGTTACCCTTGGAAAAAGTATTAATCCATCTTTTCTCTCTCCAGCTATGGGTTAAATGGCAGGACAGATCGGGTTCTATAGCTTTGGTTTGCAACCAGTCTACTGCAGAAAGTAATGGCAACCTAATGCAGGAAAATTTTCTGCCCAGTCAGTCATGTCTCAAAAGAGACACGATTGCCCAAGTGTGTATCACGTATGCCACTTAACTGACATGAAAGGTGCATTCTAATTTTCTAATAATCTTTTGTGTTCTGAAATTTCATTGAAGTGCTATAATCAAGCAATATGCAAAGTAGTAAATCATATCTTCAGAAAATACAGACTCAAGAACTTGCAGATATAAGTAATGGACACAACTTGAAAAGGAATGTGCAAGTTGCCTTGCTAGAAAATTCTTGAACACATTAAATATTCCAAGAAAGCTGGAGAGTACATGACCAAAATATACAAGAAGTGAAAATTTAATTCATGGAATGACAAGTGTGTATTCCTGGGGTAATAAGTCATGTAAACTTTTGTTACTGAGCACTTGTGGGCTTCTTCCAGTTGCTTCTTTCTTGACTAGATGAGTCAATATTCTGACTTATTCTGATTTTTATTTTTTTGAGTAGGTTGGTGATTTATTATCAAGCAGTAGAGAAAGTTGTACCTGTTTATGCTATGCTGGTGATGAAAAATGAGTGAAAAAGTTAAGTGAAAAGTTTAACATTGTATTTTGTGAGAAGATTGGTACACATGCTGGTTAAAATTTAGCCCTGTTAAAAATTGTTGATGTTGAACATGCTATGAATAATCAAGTATTTTTCAGTGGCTCAGGTAGTTTAAGGAAGTACATGAAAATGACACACAAAAATGGGCAGGTAAAAGAAGCTGAGCAGATGAAATTGTTTGAAAGTGCTGAAAGAATTATTATTTTAATGTTCAATGTAATGGCAGGGAAAATCTACACCTCATGACTGTGTTTCATAGACGCTGCAAAGACATTTGACAAAAAATGTTATAAAGACTTTGTAGAGATTCTTGACAACCTGGACATATTTGGAAAAGACATTCGAGTAATTAAGAACCTGTATTGCAAACAAACTTCTTGGATACTAGATCCCTAAGTCTCTTTTCTGATCAATTCACTTCCATTGGTCAGAAAACCAATTTAACATCTACTTGTGAAATTGAAATTTTCTTTAAGCACAAGATCAATCCTTTTTTTTATTTGGGAAAAACTAGAATTTCACAAGTCACTGTGAACTTTTGTAAAAGTGAAGAAGGTTGATTTTAATTAATTTCCTATCCACTACAATATTACTGAAATGTACAGCAATGTATATTTATCTATCATTTCCATTAATTCATCCATCTATCACATACTATAAAATAGGCATAGATTGATTAATCAAAACCAAATTTTGTGGAGAAATACAAACAGGTAAGGGGAGTACAAAGTGTGTGCTAGCTTTGTACAATAAATTCTCATTAATTTTTTGGGGGGAAAAAAGAAGTTTTATTTTATTATTCAACATACAAAATACTCCCAATATTTAAAAAAAAATTAATGATTAAAATAACAAATACTTATTTAATAAAAATGCAGTATTTTTTTTATTATCTTCCCTTTGTTTCTATATATATAAGAATCCAGTTTTCAGTTTTCTGTGTTTGCAAGAACTATAAACAAACCCCAAAGCTAAATGCTTGAAAAAATTGGAATTTAACTCCAGAAAGAAATATTTATGCATGAGCAGTTGTATGTTGCAGACTGAAGAGTGAGAAATCCTAAGAGTTTATTATTTGCTGTTAAAAAGGAAAAAAATGTTAGACATTGTTTAACCTTCATGTTTTATAATATTAAAGAAATTATTAAACCAAAAAGTTGGTTTTTTGCTATGTATTTTTCCATACAAATTTGTTTACTCAAATTTCATTGATTGTGAAATTGAACAAAATGTAGAGTTTGTAAATCTCAGTTAAAAAAAAAAATGCTACCAATGACTTCAACCATGCTAAATTTTGTGAGAATTTTAACACTAAAGTGTTGCAAAATATTCTAGTTGACTCAAAGTGCAGACCATCACAATTAGAGCACTTAAAAAGTAACAGTAGCCAGTAGTGTCCAGGTAAATAAACTATTTCACAGACCCATTCAAAGAGTCATTATGATTCTGTCTCATATATAAAATCAACCGTAGTCAAAATCATTGAGTCATAGTGAATGATCTTTTACTTAGCTGTATATTATATGTATATTATCAGGGCCATATATAGTTTAAATTTTTTTTTACCTTAGACTGGTTACCATCCAAAGTTATAGAACCCAGTCTACCCTTTTATTTACTCATAGAAGAAAGAATTGGATTCATACCTTTTTCAAGGGTATTAGTATGTAAGTGAATGTATTGAGCTCAACTGAAATTCTAGCCATAATCTATTATTTTACTGTGAAACTCTTACCATGTAAATATATATATATATATATATAAAAAAAAAACTATCAACTGAATATTCTGAACTTGCAAAATGTTTCAAATGGAAAATAGGATAAATCAATGCCCAGCAAGCATCGGAGTGCCATTCATTTTAGAACAATGCAAAAATGCAACTTTTAACATTGTATCCAAAAGATGCATTGACTTGGTCATGACACACTTATACATTTTGGATACAACTTATACTGGGATTAGCCTAAAAAAAAAATAGTGAGTTAGCATTACTGTATACTATTCAAAAATACTAATAGCTGCTGGTATAGTTGTTTGTTGATGGCATGTATCCTGAGTCTTTAATAAAAAAAATTAAAAAAAAAAAACTTATGACTTGAAAAATTTCAAGAACAGCTACGATTGATAGCATATAAAATCAGAGAAGATAAGGATATATGCTGATGTTCCACATTACCTCAAACAAAAGGCAAGGACAGAAACCCCCATCAATACTAGAAAAGAGCAATAACAGCTACTAAACTTGAGAAACCTATTTTCCAGAAAAATGTAGCTTTTTTCGTTTGTTTTCTTTTTTTTAAATAAATTTCAACCAAAAACAGCACTTTTTTTTTCAATGAATGTCAAATGTTTCCTTATAAAAAAGCTAATGTTTTGATTATCTTATATGAAAAGAAAAAGAGAAGGAAATTAGTTTAAACCAGCAATATATATATATATATATATAATAAAAAGTTTCTTTATGTAACTAGTATTTATATTCTGCTGTTTTAGTTTCCTTTGTTCCTTCTCTATTGAATGTGTGTACACATTGAACTAAATTTTGCAAAATTTATCTTTTCAGCTCTACACCAACAAATGATTTTACAAGTAAGTTTTTCTTTCTATCTTAATTAGAATACAATCACTGATATTATAAAAATAACAGATCTCTCCATCAAAATATAATCAGACAACCCTGAGAATAAGTAAACAGCTTAAGCTATCAGAAAAAAAGTTTTCTCAACAATGAATTTGGTGATATGATTGTCTTTATTTTTCTACAAATTCAACAGGAATCTGACTCATGTTCACAGACTTGATTTAAATGCATTAATCGTACAGGTTTGGCAATGAAAGGTTCTGAGGATATAAATATTAGATGAATAGACAACTTGATAAATAAGGAAATAAAAAGGGAATAAAAATAATTTACTACTGACCATGTTTTAATATTATTCACCAGATAAGAATTCACATTGTCTCATAACAGCAGCTATTTTCAGGGAAAAAAATAGTTTTATAAGTGTTCGTTTCTGCTCTATTTTCCCTCTCCCATCCTTCCATTATAAAAATGGTAGCATCATCTATCTTGAGGATCAGTCCCTGTTTCTTTTGGCATGGAAAGAGACCAGTGAATCCAAAAACTATTTTTTGATACACCTGTACTTTTATTTTCTTTCTCTCCTACATTTTCTGGGATATCTCCTTGTTATCCCTGATCTTCAATGGAAGCAAAATAATAATAATAATAATAATAAAAAAAAATTAGGAGAGATACTAAAACAAAACACAGGGACCTTTCTTAACACTATCGTATATTGTTGATAAGAAAACATAAAACTTAGTTCACTCAAGAAGAATAAGAATACTATCTGTAATCTAACATTTGATCTGAAGGATTTCCAAAGACTGGAATGATGATAATGGACAAGAAATATGGTTATTATCAGTCCAAGAGTCCTGAAAGGAAGTTCTGAGAATCTTTACTTATAGATATACATGTGCTTTGTGTGTGTATTTTTTTTTTTTGCTACTTTTATTTTAACATGGTTATTTTTTCTTATTTTTGTTTTCCTTTCTCATCCAACTGTGAAAAGAAAAAGTCGCTTTTTTTTCTATACTCATTGGCTAGCTATATTAAGAGACACAGATATTTCTTATCACAGAGTTATAATAATTGAATAAAGAGGAAAACAGGTTGAAAAATAAGGGGTAAACCATTTTGCTGTTCTTGTGTTTATCTTGGAAAAATTTTATCATTATATATTGCTATTCGATAATATTTTTATTAATAATCTGTATATTAAGAAATCAAAGAGAAAAAGAATAAAAATAGCTGGTTCGTCTTTTATGTGCCACACCCTTTTAATATAGAGGACGATCATATTGCTCCACAACATCCTATCCTTTGTGGTCTGAAGCAATGCTTGTCTCTTTTAGTGTTTTAGTATTCCAAGTTCTTGTTCTGCTATCTTGTTGCTTACAGTCATATCACATTTAAACACTGGTTCCCACAAGATCATCAAAGTTTAGCCTGGTCAGTATTTCTATGGGTAACTGCTTGGAAATATCAGGTGAATAGCTTGAATGTGTGTGGGGTGTAGTAGATACCAGCTTTGAGCTAAATATCAGAGTGCTGAGTTCTAATTCCAGTTGGGTTCATTATATTTTGCACAAATACTTTTAGGAAAAGTATGAATCTATTTCTTCTTCCTCAACTATAGGTTAATTAGTAGAACTTGTATCAGTAAATCTCATCTCCCAAAAAATTATTACAATGTAAATATATTTTCTGGCTTTAAATAAACTGTAAATGGTTGATAAACCACGAACACAAATTATTTGGTAGGTTACATAATGTTTCCATCTGTTCCTTTATTTCTTCATATGTCCACTGAGGATAAAATTCTACAAGTCCTCATTCTGTATTCTAGAAATTTTAATTAGTTTCAATTATAAGTGTAATTTTTGTTTCCAGAAAAATCATTATGAAATAAATCTTTGTTTCTCTAATGTTAAAATCCTAAGAACAAGAGTAACTTTTCATTCTTGTTTCCCTGAAAAATTTATTCGCATGTTCCATCCATAGTATTCTTAACATCCTTCTGTAGAACCACATTTCTGTTGCCTAAAGTCTTTTCTTAATCAGTAAAGAAATTGTTCAACATTTATTGCTATGTAGAATGATTGATATTACATAAGTCCAATTCACTCTTTTATGTTTTTAATGAGATTTTCAGTTTATTTTTTTACATTTATATGATTTTGTGACAATTTTCCCATCATCTGTTAAAAATCTACCAAGTTTAAATATTGATAAAAAATTAAAATGATCAGAACAATTTTATAATATTTCTTCTATATAATTAAAAAAAAAGTTGTAATAAGACTAAATTATAAAGCTTACCATTAACTTACAGAGGAAAATATTTATTTTTCATCAATCAGTTTATTATTATTGAATATTTATATATTTTTATGTGCCAAGTCCTTTTATGATGTCAGTGATTATGGCTCTCCTTACTTTCTTGTCTTTTGCTTTAAGAAATATTTGACTTTTCACCACTCCTCTTTTATCTGTGTTATTCCATCCATTCACACAAACTCAATAAGTAGTTAATAGTTTCTACCTGGTTCTCTTGCTTTTAGTATGCCTTGTGTGTGTTAAATTTTCCAGTCCTTCTTTCCTAATTGTGTCTCAGAAATTTCAACTGTTACTTTTAGATTGTATCATTTGTAGTTCCTACAATTTTTAAGAGTTCATGATTGTTCAAATGTTTAATTCTTGATATTTTTAGCATTTTTTTAATTGAACAATATCTTTTGGTTTTAACTACTTATTGAAATTAATTCCTTGCACTTTTTTTTTTTATAAACAACTGGTTTATCAACAACTATTATCAAATTTTACTAAATTTGAAATAACTGCACTGCTAATGTTAGTGTGACTTCAAATCCTACCAGTTTAGTTAAATTGAAATGTTTTTTCTCTTATATATTAGACTTAAGCACAATAAATTTAAGCAACCTGTGTATGAATTCTTTTGTAAAAATTACCCACTTATGGGTCAAAATTAAATTGTTTTTTAAAGAAAATGTACTAATTCTTTTAATTTTTATTAATCATAATATTATGATCTTTATTCCATTGATAAATCTTTGAGATCAGTTGTCAGATAAGAATAAGATTTATGCCTTTATAAAGATAACATTATCATCAGCAGCAATAATGAGGGAAAGATTTCTAATAAGAGTTATCAATAAAGAATTCGTGTTAGTTTCTTCAGGTCACTTCATTTGTTCGCGAGATGAAAAATAACAGCTGAAGAGAGACAGCTGGAAAAAGCAAAAAAAAAAAAAAGTATTTTTTCATGTACAGTTAATGATGTTGAGTCTCATTGATCTTGGTTTAAGGCTCCAAGATTTAGGTTCAGGATTCTTCTGTGGAACAATAACTTAGTGTTCTTAGGTGAATTGGTTGCAGAGTAATTGAGCTTAATCCCTGAGTAAGGTAGTAGAGATTCTGTGAAAAGTTAGTGAACTATAACTGAGAAAAAAAAAGAGAAAATAACATCAAAATATACTGACACAGGAGAATAACAACAACAATCTACCCCTGTATATTAAATAAAAGGTTCTGTTTGAAATTATTTTCTGCTTAATCAGTTCATTAAATATCTGAAGAAGTAGAGATCACAATGTTATAAGAAGAACTAAGTTTAAGATATCAGTCTGACTTGGTGTAAGAAATTTTGTATGTAAGAAGTATAAGCATATTTCTGTATATGTGTGTTGTGGTGCAGTGGATATCAACTCAGAACGAGAAATTGGGGAGCCAAGTTCGAATTCCAGTTGAATTCATTGCATTCACTTATGCACAAATACCCTTGGGTAAGGTATTAATCCGTCTCTTCCTTCCAGTTATGGGTTAAATAACAGAACAGACAGGATTCTATAGCCTTGGCTGGCAACCAGTCTACTGCAGAAAGTAATGGCAACCTACTGCAGGATAATCTTCTTTCTAGAGGTGATCGCCCAGTCATGTCTCACGTATGGCACTTAACTGACTGACTGAATTTACAGCAGAAGGAATCTAAGAAACATTTGCCTTATCATCTTGCATGTGTACCTGGGACTTGAATAAAAATCTTCAGTTAAAAGGAATAAAGGTTCCTACCAATAAATAAAATAAACAGTGCTCCTGCTTCCCCTTCACCATTAGAGGCAAGTGTACTAATGATTAAATATGGTGGGACTGCTAATGACATAGGTAAACTGTAATGGACATAACAATGATCTTAAAACAAAAACATCTTTACCAAGACTTAAGAGAAAACCTTTCAAAACAAACTGGAATTGCAAAGAGAGTAAGGACAATGCATAATCTAGAGAGTATACTTGAGGCAAGAGTAATTTTCCACAGAAGGATGCCGAGAATACCATAGATATCAATAAGGATGTTTTCAGGAAAATGGCAACAAAAGAACACTTGTACTTAGTTAAATTCTTCAGGTATGCATAATTAGAAAATAGGGTTAGGAAAATTTATGATTCACAGGATATACTATACATACACACACATATATATATATTTGAAAACGCCCATACCTATCTGCATCTCTTTCACTAACATACGCAGCATCCGCACCAACTTCCCCAGTGTAGATTCTTTCCTCCATAATAACTCACCTGATATATTAGCCCTATGTGAAACTAATTTTAACCCTTCTATCCCCTCATCTGAGTTCTACGTTCCTGGCTACCTCCCCTCTTCAGGAAGGACTCCAATGTTCATATGCATGGGCTTGGTGTCTATGTCAGCGAACACCTTCCCTTAGCTAGGGTGTCATCTTTTGAATCCCCAGATCATTCTTTCATGTGCTTCCGCCTCTCACTTCTCAGCTTGATTAGCTATCTCTTCTTTCTCTACCGCTCTCCTTCCTCCCCTGACTGTTCGTTACTTGACATCATTTCTGACAATATTGACAAAGCCATTTCTTCCCATCCCTCTGCCCATGTATTCATGTTTGGTGACTTTAACGCCCACCACACCAAGTGGCTGAAGAACGCTGTCACTGACCCTGCTGGTATCTACACCATGAACTTTTCAATCACCCAATCCCTTACGCAAGTAGTGGACTTCCCCACGCATTTCTCCGACAACCCTAATGGAAGGGACTCACTTCTAGACCTCTGCTTCACTTCCATCCCAGACTCTTGCACTACCAGACAATTCTGCCCACTCGGAAACTCTGACCACACTGTAGTGTCCATCAATATTTCACTCCACTCCCGCCCGACCCATGAAACCCAGACAAGTAGAATATCCTACTGCTATCAAAGAGCAGACTGGGATTCGTTCCAAGACTTCCTCTGTGACATCCCTTGGAACAATGTCTTTAGTCTTCCCATTGAAGAATGTGCATCCGAGGTCTCCTCCTGGGTTAAGGCTGGCATCAATGCCTTCATCCCTGCTAGGAAATTCCAGCTTAAATCTCATTCGTCTCCCTGGTTCTCACCCGCTTGCTCAGCTGCCATTGCCCACCGGAATCATTTCTTCCGACTTTATCGTAACTACGCGTCGGACCAAAACAGGCGCCTTTTCACTTCAGCTCGTAATAAGTGTAAAAGGATACTTAACGAAGCTAAGATGTTGTTTGCTGCCAGAATGAAGGAACGCATAGCATGCTCTAAATTCGGCTCTAAAGATTACTGGCGACTCTGTAAAAGAGTACTTAACAAGAGCAAGTCCACAATACTCCCGCTAATCAACAAATTTGAGGTCCTCACCTCCCCAGCAGATAAGGCTGAATGCTTTGCCCGCAGATTCTCGAACAATTCGAGTCTGGACTTTTGACACCCGACTTCTCACCTAGAACTGAGGCACAACTGAATGATGTCCACATTACACCTTCGCTTGTATCTAAGATAATCTTAAAACTTGACCCTCACAAAGCGAGCGGTGGTGACGGAATTCCAATCATAGTCTTAAAGAAATGTGCCCCTGAACTCTCCTCTGTCCTTTCTAAGCTCTACAACCTCTGCCTATCTGCTTCCTGCTTTCCTGCCTGTTGGAAATCTTCCTCTGTAGTTTCTATATTTAAAAACACTGGAGAACCCTCTGACCCTGCAAATTACCACCCTATCAGCCTTCTTCCGATCTTTGGCAAAGTGTTCGAAGCAATTATCAACGCCGAGGTGGTTCAGCATCTCACACCACACAGGCTCCTCTCGGACAAGCAATATGGTTTCCGCTTCACCAGGTCTACTGCTGATATGCTAACGACCATCACCGAGTACATATACCAGGCACTCAACAGGAATGGCAAAGCTCGAACCGTTGCATTGGATATATCTAAGGCGTTCGACAGAGTTTGGCATGCTGGCCTTCTATGTAATCTACGGAGCTATGGTATAACTGGACATTTGTTTCAACTAATCCAGTCATTCCTCTCTAACCGCACAATGAAGGTGGTATTAAATGGACATGCCTCTCAGAAATACCATACAAACGCAGGTGTCCTCCAAGGCTTCATCTTAGGTCCTACACTCTTCCTGATATACATTAATGATCTCCCTGATTCCATAAGAGCCCAAATAGGTTTGTACACTGATGACACCACAGTTTATTCTCGCCTCCTACAAAAATCTGGTGTAGGCGTCAAAGCTAACCTTGCAGCCGAGATTGAAAAAGACCTCCAATCCATATTGGACTGGGGTAAGAAATGGTTAGTAAATTTTAATGCTTCTAAAACGAAGCTACTCTCAATTAACCATCATCGACAATCTCACCTACCTCCCATTAGCATGGACCAGGCTTGCCTCCCAGAGAGTAAAACACTGCGCCTCCTTGGTCTCACACTTTCAGCGGACCTCAAATGGAATGACTATATCGAATCCATTGCTAAATCCGCTGCTATGAAAGTCGGTTCTCTGTGTAGGGCCCGGAAGTTTTTTCCGTCTGAATCTATCCTGCACATTTATAAATCTACCATCCGCCCGTGCATTGAATACTGCTGCCATATCTGGTCAGGTGCCCCTGCTGTTCTCCTCGGGCTTCTCGATAAGGTTCAGAGGAGGGTCTGTAATGTGATAGATACCGACTTGGCAGACCGCCTGCAGTCTCTCTCCCACCGGCGCGACGTGGCTTCCCTGTGTCTCTTCTATAAATACTTTCACGGCTTCTGCTCTGATGAACTTAGATCACTAGTGCCCCCTAAATACGTATTTGAACGAGATACTAGATTAGCAACTAGATCCCACCCTTTTACAGTGAAACCGATAAAATGCAGCCGTAACTTCTACTCCAACAGTTTCTTTCCTCGCACTTCCCGATTGTGGAATTCTCTTCCAAATGATTGCTTCCCCGACGGCTACAATCTCCAGGAGTTTAAATGTAAGGTCAATAGACACCTCCTAACACACTAACCTGCTCCCATTCTATCAAACACTCTTCCCATCTGCCCAACCCTCATCCTCGGTATCCTTACTCATCTGTCACCTTCCTCCTGACATTCCCTATGTCTAACAACTCCTTCTCTTTACCTTCCTCTATGTAGCCCCATGTGCAATAGTGGCAGTGGAATGCCTTGCTTGGGGTGAGATGATTAAAAAAAAAAATATATATATATATATATATATCGTTATTTACTTAGTTTGCTCAACTTGCGTATTGAACGCTTTTTATTTTAGGTTACTCATCTCGGGTTTTTTTCTTTGGGCTAGGTACTTTGACGGATGTTCAAGTGTTTAGCCCATTCTTCTTTTTTTATTACCATTTTTTCCTTCCGTGTATGTACTCAGAAGGTTTTTCAAAACAAGTATAATGACTAATTTACATTTTTATATATATATATATATATATATATATTAAAGGCATGACATACATAGGGGGATATTGAGAAAACTACCTGAAGAACTTGTGTAAATCAGTAATGGGAGAAGGAATGATAGTGAGAAGACAGGCCTTACTTAGAGCTATAAACAATAGGAAATTGTGAAGAGCCCTATCACTCACATCCTGCATGGACACATCAAAAAGGTGATCCCTACCCAGAACTTTTTAGATTTTTGTGTCTGATAGAAAATTTCTTCTGTTGTAAATGAATAGAGGCATTAGTTTACATAAAGAATGGTCAGTTGGATTTGCAATAGAAATTTGAATATGATACGAGAAAATCTTTCTTTTATTACTCAGTAAAAGTAAAAACCTTCCTTTGGGACTCTGAGAAATAATACTATAAACTATTACAATATTAAAGCTAAAAAAATACCCAGATGGATATTGCTAGACTTGTTTAGTTTATCTTATAAATTTAATGTCATCTTTGCATTTACTGATTCCAGTTTATGGTACAGACAGACAGACATTGTGTAAATATCTCAAATTATGAGAGTTTTATAAGTTGTATAAATAGTAATAGTTTCTTATTATTTTTCTTTTTTAAGGCTTTCTCTTGTTTTTATTCTGTATAAATTTAAAGAGATTTTCTTTTTATTTCCTCAGATATCATGGCTAACAAATGCTCATAAAATACTGATATATAAAATGATATATTATGTGTGCATACACTATTTTTTTGTCTCATGCAGCTTTATGTATATACAATATATTTATTGCTCATAAACTTCATATATTTGTTCCTTGTTGTTATATGTAAGATTATGATTTACATAAATCCCAAAATGCATTGGATAAGGAGACAACTGCATATGTACATACATGCAATAGATTAAATGATTATTTTATATTTTTATTGCTACAATCTGTATATGCATCTATTCTCATTAGACTGGATGTAATCTAACACACACATATCCTGTTTTATAAATGAACCTCCTGATGTCCTCAGTTCACAATTTGGTATCTATGCTGATGGAATAACTATTTACTCCTGTTTTAATTGTGAGATTGGTCAGTTAGATAAGGTCAAATTGGCAACTGATCTCAAAAATGATCTACAATCTATTGTTAACTGGGGCAAAGAATGGCTTCTTCTCCCTATCCCTGGTGGCTCTTAGCACACTTTCTCCTGTTACACCAAGCAACCCTCATTCCGTTATCCACCTGATCAGGTCTTTCAAATATGTTATCCGCTGCTTTCCACTCTCTTTTTTCCTCTATCTGGCTTGTTAGTATCAGGTTCTCCAAGCCCTCTTTCCTCATTGCATGTCCCAGAAACTTTAGCTGTCTCTTCCTGATGCTCAGTATTAATTTCCTTTTCGTTTTCATCCTTTCCAAAATTGCTCACATGCTCAGTTCATGATATTTGCAGCATCTTTCTGTAGAACCACATTTCAGTTGCTTCAACTTTTTCCTTCATCTTCAATGATATTGTCCAGCATTCAGTTAAACACCTTCAAAATGAAATGACTCTCTCTTAATCATCTGAGAGAACTTTTTTTTACCTTTGTACTTTCTGGGACTAATGCAGATATGAAATAGAATGTATATTGAATCAATTGCTAGGAAAATTGGTTCACTGTGTTGTGCTTGACAATTTTTCTCATCAGAATTTATCTCCCATATTTATAAGTCTACCATTTTTCTTTACTTTGAATATTGCTGTCACATATGGTCTGGTGATCCTACTACATATTTAGAGAATCTTGATAAAATCCAAAGAAGAATCTACAATGTTACTGCTTGATGTGGCACCTCATCTTCATTCACTTTCTCACTGCTGTAACATAGCTTCCCAGTGACTTTTATATAAATACTTTCATGATAATTGTTCTGATGAACTTTCCTCTATATATGCAAGATATATATGATGGGCTTGAGTAAGTGATTGGCAAAGCAGGGTTTGGGAGAAAAACAAAAGATGTGGAGGGCCATGATTGCCTACATCTTGAAGTTACAGGGTACATAAGAGAGAAAAAGACGAGATTGGGTTCAAGGTCTCATCATTCTACAATTGAAATCATAATAACAATTGAATAATTTTCAGTTGAGACTCTTACCTTTCTTTATTAATATTTCTGCCTAAAAATGTTGCCAGGGGTACAATGAATCATGGTTTAACTGCCATGGACCTGGTATGTCTACAAAGACAATTTTTAATTCCCGAGAGAGATTTATGTATATATGTTGACAGATGAAACAGGTGAAATTACCTGCTGAATTGATGTTAAGTGTAACAGTGCTGGTTGGATGCTGGCAACATGATGAATTTCCATGTGACGTTTTAGACCAACTGAGATTTTGATAGATTTATCATAATCTGTGTATGTGTAATTGTTTTCAATGCAGTAATGCATTCTGGTTTTATAAACTATTTTAACTGTTTCTTTGTAAATTTAAGAAGGTGGTCTTCTAGACAATTTCTGTAACCCTTTTTCTCTGCTCACATATTCAGTCCTTGGTATTCTCCACATCTATCTGGAGAACAACATCTTTGTTAGTTTGTGTCTCTTTCTCAGCTGTGAAGAAATTGTTTAGCATTTGTTGTTATAAAGAAGGTTAGATAAGATAAAGGATTTCAGTACACATTTTTTTGTATTTAACATTTTCCAATTTCATTTTCAGAAATCTGTGTTAAGTTTTTCATTATCTATTTTTATACTATTGCTTCTCTATGTTGTGTCCACTTGTAGCAGATAGGAAATTAATTAAAATCAACCAAACTGAAAACTGGATTCTTGTATATATAAAAACAAAGGGAAGATAAGCAAAAAAAAATACTTCATTTTTATTAAATAAGTATTTGTTATTTTAATCATTAATTTTTTTTTAAATATTGGGAGTATTTTGTATGTTGAATAATAAAATAAAACTTCTTTTTTCCCCCCAAAAAATTAATGAGAATTTATTGTACAAAGCTAGCACACACTTTGTACTCCCCTTACCTGTTTTTATTTCTCCACAAAATTTGGTTTTGATGAATCAATCTATGCCTATTTTATAGTATGTGATAGATGGATGAATTAATAGAAATGATAAATATACATTGCTGTACATTTCAGTAATATTGTAGTGGATAGGAAATTAATTAAAATCAACCTTCTTCTTCACTTTTACAAAAATTCACAATGACTTGTGAAATTCTGGTTTTCCAAAATAGAAAAAAGGATTGATCTTGTGCTTAAAGAAAAAGTCAAACCCAAAATTCACAAATAGGTGTTAACTTGATTTTTGACCAATGGAAGTGACTTGCAAAATTTGAGGACTTAGTCAGTGCTAAAATCTAGACAATAAAAGTTCCCCACTTGCCATCAGCCTCAGTGAGTCAGTCAGGAGATGGAAGCTGTGAAGACTACAAGCTAAAATGTAAAGTGAGAAGGTTCAAGCTGACCTGGACGTTTGTCCTTTTTCTCTTTCCTTCTGCTGATTCCTTTTACTTCTACTACGCATATACTGTTTTAGCAATTACTACTACATACATTTTCTACAAGTCTTGATACCAATAGCTTTATAATTGAACATGAACTCTACTCTTAACTTCTTAATCTAAACTTATTTATAAATGGAACTTCGTCTGTGTGTGTATGTGTATCCATTACCTATAGACACTAAAACGGCTGAACCAATTTTCTTAAAAATTTACAGTGTTCTTAGTTACGTTTTGTGTCAAGGTACTCCAAATAAATATCGAAAAAATCGGGGTATAGTAGGAATGGTCCGATTTTAATCAAATTTGACAAAGTCATAAGAAACGATATTCAGAAGTTTCAAGGTTGCAGTTCTTACAATAGTGCAGAAAATCGATTTTATATATATATATATATATATAAAAGGCAAAATGTTTGTGTGTGTTCATGTTTGTCTGCCTGTATATCTGTATTTTTTTCAGCCCTTTTATTTTAGTTTTTTCTTTGGGTTTGGCTCTAAGTAGGTATAATTGTAGTTTTTAGTCTCAGCCATGATACCATTTACTAAGAGAACTTAACCTTCAAAATTCAGTTTATGATGAAAAAAAGTTATTTGATATCAATACCAGGAAATCAAAATTTGACTTACATCCATTCATTTTTCTATCAGTCTATGTTTTTGCTTTAAGTGGAAACAACTATTGCTTTTTAGTCTTTCATGCCAACGTCCAAAGAGTCTGAGCTCCAGTACCATGGGTTAGTTTTAAAGCTTTCATTACACCCGAGCAACGCCGGGCTACACTGCTAGTAATGTTTATAATTGCACATGAACTTCTAAAACTTGTGTTATTCTTTTCTTTTAATAAATTTATATTTTAACATGAAAAATGTATATTTTATTCTTACACTATTCCACACATTCCATCATGCTGACAACCAACATTCTGATAATTCTGCATAAGTCCTGTAAGCTGTAGGGCGTTCGGTTATGTCTGACACAAGGCCGAATCAAAGAAATATTAACCATCCCTCTATGCTACACAGTCAATACATTTTTCCATTTAATTTTCGTTTAGCTTCTGGAAGGTATTTTTCATTATTTCAGTGCACCATCAGAATTCTGTGTTACATTTTTTATCATTTATTTTTAGACGATGACTTCTCTGTGTTGTGTCCACTCAAGATATAGGCAATCATGGCTCACCACAACTTTCTTTTTATTATTTCAATTAAGCCCTTTTCTGCCATCCAGCTCACTAAGTATTTTATGAGTTGTTTTCACTTACAAAAACTAGGCAAAGCAACAGTAATAAGGCACAAATTTCATTAAAAAAAATGGTTTAAACATACAAAAGTAATACTAACAAATGATTGCAGTGTTCTGAGTTTAAGATGAAAGAAAAAAAAATCTAGTGGATGAGACCTAGAAGTGGTCCATTTTGTTAGATGTGAAGAAATCCCTGTTTACGTCTGTATGATTTGTCTATACATGTGAGTAGGGGGGTGTTTTTGCATTTATTCTATATTTGTTTTGTTTTATAATCATTTCATTTCAAGCAAGGCAACACCCGCACTGGTGCACAGGGGGGTTACAGTAAGAGAAAAGGAAAGAAAAAGAAACAGGGAACAAGTTACTGGGGATGTCAATGAAAGGCAAAGAGAAAGTTGTAAATCAAGAAGATAGAAGATTCTAATTGATAGGAAAGGCATTTTCATTAGTTGCAAAATGATCATTCAGTTAGTTTTGTATCAAATATTGTGTCATACCATTGACAAGACCATTTTACAAATTTAATGGTAAAAATATAATGTGAAGCAAAAATAAACTATTAATCATTAAATAAAAATGAAACATTAGATAATTGATAACATGACATAAAAAAATATTTATTTTAATATATACACAGTATTTAGCAATTACATGTGCAGCATGCATGACCTTGGGCATGTTTTTTTATAATCATTTCAACCCAAGCAAAGCAGTACTGCCACGGGTGTACAGGGGGCTACATGAGAGGACAGCAAAGAGAAAGAGGAACTGGTTACAGAGGGTGTCAGAAAAAGATGCAGGGTGTGTTGGGGAAAGGACACTTTCTGTAACCAGTTCCTCTTTCTCTTTGCTATCCTCTTATGTAGCCCCAAGTGCACCAGTACCAGTACTGCCTTGCTTGGGTTGAAATGATTATTAAAAAGAAGACTCAACAGTGCATCTAATGAAATTTTCAGGATATCCATTGTCAAAATAAAACATGATAAATGTTCATCAATTCATGATTGAATCTACAAAGAAACAAATAATCAGCGTATGATGGATCAAAGTAGAAATCAAGTTATCTTACAAGATACAGGGACAAAAAAATTTCTATTAAAAGATAAACATATGAATGTAGATTCTTGATGAAAACATTAGATATATCTAAACTTATTTATAAATGGAACTTTGTCTGGGTATGTATGTGTGTATGTGTCCATTACCTATAGACTCCGAAATGGCCGAACCGATTTTCTTGAAAATTTACGGTTATACTATAAGCCTCTGCGAGTGTTCTTAGCTAGGTTTTGTGTCGAGGTACCCCTCGATAAATATCGATGACCGAAAAAATCGGGTTATAGGAGTGATCCGATTTTAATCAAATTTGATACACTCATAGACAAAGATATAAGAAACGATATTCAAAAATTTCAAGGTTGCAGTTCTTACAATAGTGCAGAAAATCGATTTTATATATATATATATATATATAAAAGGCAAAATGTTTGTGTGTGTTCATGTTTGTCTGCCTGTATATCTGTATTTTTTTCAGCCCTTTTATTTTAGTTTTTTCTTTGGGTTTGGCTCTAAGTAGGTATAATTGTAGTTTTTAGTCTCAGCCATGATACCATTTACTAAGAGAACTTAACCTTCAAAATTCAGTTTATGATGAAAAAAAGTTATTTGATATCAATACCAGGAAATCAAAATTTGACTTACATCCATTCATTTTTCTATCAGTCTATGTTTTTGCTTTAAGTGGAAACAACTATTGCTTTTTAGTCTTTCATGCCAACGTCCAAAGAGTCTGAGCTCCAGTACCATGGGTTAGTTTTAAAGCTTTCATTACACCCGAGCAACGCCGGGCTACACTGCTAGTAATGTTTATAATTGCACATGAACTTCTAAAACTTGTGTTATTCTTTTCTTTTAATAAATTTATATTTTAACATGAAAAATGTATATTTTATTCTTACACTATTCCACACATTCCATCATGCTGACAACCAACATTCTGATAATTCTGCATAAGTCCTGTAAGCTGTAGGGCGTTCGGTTATGTCTGACACAAGGCCGAATCAAAGAAATATTAACCATCCCTCTATGCTACACAGTCAATACATTTTTCCATTTAATTTTCGTTTAGCTTCTGGAAGGTATTTTTCATTATTTCAGTGCACCATCAGAATTCTGTGTTACATTTTTTATCATTTATTTTTAGACGATGACTTCTCTGTGTTGTGTCCACTCAAGATATAGGCAATCATGGCTCACCACAACTTTCTTTTTATTATTTCAATTAAGCCCTTTTCTGCCATCCAGCTCACTAAGTATTTTATGAGTTGTTTTCACTTACAAAAACTAGGCAAAGCAACAGTAATAAGGCACAAATTTCATTAAAAAAAATGGTTTAAACATACAAAAGTAATACTAACAAATGATTGCAGTGTTCTGAGTTTAAGATGAAAGAAAAAAAAATCTAGTGGATGAGACCTAGAAGTGGTCCATTTTGTTAGATGTGAAGAAATCCCTGTTTACGTCTGTATGATTTGTCTATACATGTGAGTAGGGGGGTGTTTTTGCATTTATTCTATATTTGTTTTGTTTTATAATCATTTCATTTCAAGCAAGGCAACACCCGCACTGGTGCACAGGGGGGTTACAGTAAGAGAAAAGGAAAGAAAAAGAAACAGGGAACAAGTTACTGGGGATGTCAATGAAAGGCAAAGAGAAAGTTGTAAATCAAGAAGATAGAAGATTCTAATTGATAGGAAAGGCATTTTCATTAGTTGCAAAATGATCATTCAGTTAGTTTTGTATCAAATATTGTGTCATACCATTGACAAGACCATTTTACAAATTTAATGGTAAAAATATAATGTGAAGCAAAAATAAACTATTAATCATTAAATAAAAATGAAACATTAGATAATTGATAACATGACATAAAAAAATATTTATTTTAATATATACACAGTATTTAGCAATTACATGTGCAGCATGCATGACCTTGGGCATGTTTTTTTATAATCATTTCAACCCAAGCAAAGCAGTACTGCCACGGGTGTACAGGGGGCTACATGAGAGGACAGCAAAGAGAAAGAGGAACTGGTTACAGAGGGTGTCAGAAAAAGATGCAGGGTGTGTTGGGGAAAGGACACTTTCTGTAACCAGTTCCTCTTTCTCTTTGCTATCCTCTTATGTAGCCCCAAGTGCACCAGTACCAGTACTGCCTTGCTTGGGTTGAAATGATTATTAAAAAGAAGACTCAACAGTGCATCTAATGAAATTTTCAGGATATCCATTGTCAAAATAAAACATGATAAATGTTCATCAATTCATGATTGAATCTACAAAGAAACAAATAATCAGCGTATGATGGATCAAAGTAGAAATCAAGTTATCTTACAAGATACAGGGACAAAAAAATTTCTATTAAAAGATAAACATATGAATGTAGATTCTTGATGAAAACATTAGATATATCTAAACTTATTTATAAATGGAACTTTGTCTGGGTATGTATGTGTGTATGTGTCCATTACCTATAGACTCCGAAATGGCCGAACCGATTTTCTTGAAAATTTACGGTTATACTATAAGCCTCTGCGAGTGTTCTTAGCTAGGTTTTGTGTCGAGGTACCCCTCGATAAATATCGATGACCGAAAAATCGGGTTATAGGAGTGATCCGATTTTAATCAAATTTGATACACTCATAGACAAAGATATAAGAAACGATATTCAAAAATTTCAAGGTTGCAGTTCTTACAATAGTGCAGAAAATCGATTATATATATATAAAAGGCAAGATGTTTGTGTGTGTGTGTCTGTTTAGCTGCCTGTATGTCTGTATTTTTTCAGCCCTTTTATTTTAGTTTTTTCTTTGGGTTTGGCTCTAAGTAGGTATAATTGTAGTTTTTAGTCTCAGCCATGATACCATTTACTCAGAGGACTTATTTAGCCTTCAAAATTCAGTTTATGACAAAAAAAACTTATTTGATATCGATGCCAGGAAATCAAAATTTGACTTACATCCATTCATTTTTCTTTCAGTCTATGGTTTCGCTTTAACTGGAAACAACTATTGCTTTTTAGTCTTTCATGCCAACGTCCAAAGAGTCTGAGCTCCAAGACCACGGGTTAGTTTTAAAGCTTTCATTGCACCCGAGCAACGCCGGGCTATACTGCAAGTGCACAAATAAAAATAAACATGACATCTCATTATAACAGATATATTTACCAAAATTGCACTAACGTATATTGACATACAAAAAGTAAATTTATTCAGTAAAATTGTCACTCTTCTGAATGGTCTCCTTGTTTAACTTGGTGAATGCTGCCGTAAACTTCGCCTTACTGCACATCTTTGGTGTTACAAATAGTTTTGTTGACCAGATGTAAATGGTGATGTGGTTGCACAAATTTTCTGACAACTATGACTGGTTTGTGTTTATGTGGCATGTTGCAGAGTCCTGTTACCAGACATAGGGTCTTCTAGCAGCCACCGGCCCCTGTTGGCGGGGCATCAGGATTTGCCAACTGCCCCACCTGCAGAGGGTAAAAATCCCTCAATGGGGCCACCTGTTGCCCGTGGGTGGCGATTCGTGATGCCCTGGGATGGGATCCTGGTAGTTGAGGGCCTTGGAGGTCGGGTTAAGTACCTCCACTTCCCAACACACCACTTTGGCCCTTACCGGGGCTAGACGGGCGGTCGGAGGGGCCCAATCTGACCAATCGGCTGGTCAGGTCAAGCCCTAATGTCTACTAAAGGAAATAAACGACATCAACTTTACCAATCCTCCCCAACTAAACTAACCAGAACAAAAACTACGGAAGAATACCTAGAACCTGTAGACATTAGAAGGCACTGGCTGAGGGTCAATCATCTCATTGAGGTTCAGGCCCAGACATGGCTGCAGACCCTCTACCCATGCACTGTGTCTTGGAGCAGAGCATTGGATGAGGTGGCAGATGCTCTGGACCTCTGAGATGAGTATACCGCCTGTGTAATCCCTGGTCCGTCAGGGTGATTGGGTTTCCCCACTGGCAGACCCCAATTGCGGGCTCCGAACTGGTGGGTGGGGAGTACAGGCGATGAACTTATACCAAAATGAATATTATGGCTTTCCTTAACCCCTCCAAGAGACCCCATATGGAATCAGACAGTGACTGTGAGCTGTGCCAACCTGGCTTCACTAAATTCATTGTCCTTTAGTTCACTGAAGATACTCCCTTATCAAAGTTATCTCCCTTCATGATAGAAAAGGTAATATCCTCCAGGATAACCCCCAAGATGGTCAAAAATCAAAAAAATGGAACACTGCTAGTAGAAGTCGACCAAAAGAAACAAGCAGATTCTCTGCTCAAAATGACTTCCTTTCACAACCTAAAAATAAAAGCGTACCCCCATCAAACGCTAAACACAACTAAAGGAGTAACTAAGAGCCGGGAACTCTCCTCTGCACTCCAGATGAAATCAAAACAGGACTAAAATGTCAAGGAGTTATAGATTACAAAAGAATCACCATCAAAAAAGAAGGCAACACTATTAACACAAACACATATCTTGACCTTTAACTCCCACAAGCCCCCAAAAGAGATTAAAGTCGGATACAATTTAATTAAAGTTGAGACCTACATTCCAAACCCGCTCAGGTGTTTCAAATGCCAGATGTTTGGACACCATGAGGAGCAGTGTACAAGGAAACCTGTATGCAAGAAATGTGGAATGAGGGATTTGGATCACCTAGAAGATCAATACAATCGAACCATCAAATGTGCAAATTGTGAAGGTGACCATCCGGCATACTCGAGAAACTGTTGTATATGGAAAAAAGAGAAAGAAATACTCGAGGTAAAATATAATAGAAATATAATAGATTTTTCTTGCTACCCTTTTGGGAAGCAAGGAAATCGTGGAAGTAAACTCAAATAAGGTTTCATACTCCAACATCGCTCAAAGAACCCCTCCAACTACTGAAACAAAAGATAAATACAAGGATCTCTTTGAAAAACTCATAAAATTAGAACCCAACAATTGGCCCAAATTCATCAATGAATTAAAAAATTACCCTTGGTAAATCTGAATCCTCCTTTGCCAATGAAAACCCAAAATCAATTCTTAACAAAAACCAGGTGATCCAAATCTCTCATTCCACATTCCACCAAAATGAAAATCAAAAACCCACACACAAGGACAAAAACCTCTTACCTAAATCAAATAAGCCAAACAATGAAAAACCCTCTTTACCCAATAAGAAAACAGAAATTATCCCTAACACAAACTCTCCAAAAAAAAACTGAACCAAAATTAACCCCTTATTCAGACAAATCAAAAAAATCCCGAGAAAAAAAGAACCA
Organism: Ascarosepion bandense; assembly: GCA_037127315.1. Taxonomy (NCBI): domain Eukaryota; kingdom Metazoa; phylum Mollusca; class Cephalopoda; order Sepiida; family Sepiidae; genus Ascarosepion; species Ascarosepion bandense. The sequence goes on along the minus strand of JBBBDQ010000886.1, from coordinate 18,980 downwards.
GCAAACAAGACATAGACCAACATCAAAATCAAGAACCCAAACCATCTTGATCCCAAGACGAAACAGATTCGAAAATATAGAAGCAATGGATATTGAGGAACAAAATCCTCAAACACGTTAAAATCCCAAACAAAAAGCCTATCAAAACTGAAACCCACATATGACGAATAAAATTATTCAGTGGAATATTCGAAGTGTAAAAGCAAATTTCAATGAACTCCTAATAATTCTCAAAAACTTTTCCCCAGCAGTTGTTTGTTTGCAGGAAACATTCCTTAAAGAAAACCATATACGTAATGTAAAACATTATACCTCATACAACCATATAAACAAAAATCCTAACAAAGCCTCTGGTGGCACATCCATAATCATAAACAATAAGATACCACAAAATCAAATCAAATTAAAAACCAATTTACAAGCAGTGGCGGTGTCAGCAACCCTACACAAAACAATCACTATATGCTCCATATATATTCCCCCCTGTTACAATATCACAGAACCAGAACTAGACAACATAATCCAACAACTCCCAAGACCATTTATTCTAATGGGAGACTTCAACTGTCACAATGAAATTTGGGGAAGCTCTGAAACCAACCACAAAGGCCAAATCATTGAAAATGTAATCAATCAAAACAACCTATGCCTATATAATAACAAATCAAACACATATCTTCACCCAGCATCAGGCTCATACTCCGCTATTGACCTAACTATAAGTGACCCCACTGTCTTCCTGGACTACAACTGGAGGGTCCTGGGGGATACCTGTGGAAGTGATCACTTCCCTATCATTCTGGAAAACTTGAATCCTCAACTCAGGAAGAAAAGACCATGCTGGAATATTCGAAAAGCTAACTGGGAAAAATTCCAAAAACTATGCTATTTAAAACTAATTCCAGAATCCAATACCAGCAATGAAGATCACCTCCTTTACTTCACCAAAACTCTTTTATCTATAACTAAAGAACGCATACCTAAATCTTTCACTTCAATGAAATTCAACAAGCCATGGTTTAATGACCAATGCAAAGAGGCAATAAGAGCGCAACGTGCAGCCTTAAGAAAATTCAACTCCTCCCCTACCAAAGAAAACCTATACTTTTTCAAAAATTGTAGAGCCAAAGCCAGGCAAATTATCAAAAATAAAAAAAACAACATGGAAAAATTATATCTCAAAACTGAACACCAAAACCAAAACAATATGGGACATGATGAGAAGGATATCAGGAAAATGTGATAGTACCCCAATAAAACACCTCACCTTGAACAACATAAAGCTTATGAACAAAAAAGATATCGCGAACCATATAGCAGAAACTTTTTCCCAAAACTCATCCCCACAAAATCTCAATAGAACATTCCAAAACATTAAACAATGCGAAGAAAAAAAAATCAAATTTTAATCAGAAAATACCAAAAGTTATAACCTACCTTTCTCAATTTCAGAACTCCAAACTGCACTAGCCAGAGCCCATAACACAACTCCTGGTCCAGACGAAATTCATTATGAATTTCTAAAGCAGCTACCTAAAAACTCTCTTATTTATTTACTAAATATATACAACTACCTATGGACCACTGGTAACATTCCCACACTCTGGAAACAGGCCACCATTATGCCCGTTCCAAAACCCATGAAAAACATATCAAATCCCCCAAACCAACAAAATACCACAACATACCAAACCAATTTTTGACCTATTGCTCTAACCAGCTGTCTTAGTAAAATACTGGAATGAATGATCAATAACAGACTGACATGGTATTTGGAAACTAACAACTTAATAACCAACCTCCAAACAGGTTTTAGGAAGGGAAGAGGGACAATTGACCACCTTGTCTGACTTGAAACCTTTATACGTGAAGCCTTCATCCAAAAAGAACACTTCACAGTGGTCTTCTTTGACCTTGAAAAGGCCTATGACACTACATGGAGATACGGAATAATGAGAGTTGAAAGCACTTGGCCTAAAAGGAAGAATGCTTTTATATATAGACAACTTTCTAAAAGACAAAAATTTTAAAGTACTTTTGGATGATACCTTATCAGACTCAAAAGAACAAAAAAATGGGGGTTCCACAAGGATGCGTACTCTCCGTTACCCTATTCAACATAAAAATCAACAACATTGTAAAATGTCTAAATCCTGGTATAGACGGTTCACTATACGTGGACGATTTTTCTGATCTGTTGCAGATCTAAACACATTTGCACAATAGAGCGCCAACTACAACTATGCCTAAATAAGCAAGTGGACCATGGAAAATGGCTTCAAATTATCCAAAGAGAAAACTAAATGCCTACGCTTCTGCCAAATCCACAAAATGCATAACGACTCTGTCTTAAAACTCAATGATACTGAAATCCCAGCCGTCAAACAACATAAATTTCTTGCCGTTATTTTTTACCATAAACTATCTTTTATCCCACATATCAAATACTTGAGAGCCAAATGCAATAAAGCCATTCAACTTCTAAGAGTAGTAGCTCACACCGAATGGGGTGCAGATAAAAAAACACTTGCTAAATTATAACAAACCTTGATCCGTTCCAAACTTGATTACGCATGCTTTGTATATGGATCAGCCAGAAAATCATACCTTAAAAAACTGGAGACCATCCATCATCAAGGTCTGAGACTTGTGTCAGGTGCTTTCACCACTTCCCGGTGGAAAGCCTATATACTGAGGCAAATGAACTTCCACTAAGATTAAGTAGAGAAAAACTCGGAATGCAATACTACATAAAACTAGCCTCTAATCTATCAAATCCCGCCCACAAAATAGTTTTTCAACCACAGATTAAACCCCTCTGCCATCAAAAAGAAAAAAATCATTAAACCATTCAGCCTCCACATGGAGGAACTTATTACTGAAACACAAATAGACATAAATCACATACACAAGGTCATCATTTCAGAAACACCCCCATGGTTGCTGGAACAACCTACAATTCTGATGGACCTAACCAGATACTCTAAAGCAAAAACAAATCCAGCCACCTTTCAAGAAGAAACTCTCTCTATTATAGATAACTTCCCCGATTATGTCCACATATATACCGATGGATCTAAAAAGGAAGACAGAGTAGGATGCGCTGCCATCCTCAGTAACATGGAATTACTAGAACGAATTCCAAATAAAGCCTCGATTTATAGTGCTGAAATTCTAGCCATCAACTTAGCCCTTGACATTATTTCAACAAATCAACTCAAGAAGTTTATCATCTTCACAGATTCTAAATCTACTCTTACTTCTCTAAGAAACAAAGAATCAACCAACCCACTTATCATCAAACTTCTACATAGATTTAACCAGCTCTCCAAAAACAAAATCATTAAACTCTGCTGGATACCAAGTCATATTGGCATCCATGGCAATGAGAGGGCTGATTCAGCAGCAAAAAAAATCATTACATCAAAATGTATCTGATGTCAAGATCCCCTACTCCGACTTCAAACCAACAATCCACAAATTTATCAGAACTAAATGGCAAGAAACATGGAATAACAGCCCAAACAATAAGCTCCAAAATATCCAACCTACCGTCGGCGAATGGTATCCAGGCTACTGCAAGATAAGAAAGGAGGAAGTTACACTAACTCGACTAAGAATAGGACATACCCATTCATACCTACTGAAAAACAAAGAAACCCCAATATGCACTGCATGCCAGGAACCCTTCACAGTGAAACACTTTTTGATTAGCTGCTATGACTTCTACTTCATTTGATCAAAATATTACAGATCAAACAATTTAAAAGATCTATTTAACAAAGTCGACCCAAGAAAAATATTCCAATTTCTAAAAGAAATTAGACTATATATGAAAATCTAAACCCCTTCCATACAAAAAAAAACCCCAAAACACTATTCACCACTGCTCATTACTCTCTTTAAAATAAAAAAATTTTTTTTTTTTTCCTTAAAAGAAAGGTCGAAAACAACCAACTTTGAAAGCTTGAAGGCAAACA
>JBBBDQ010000886.1:0-12500 GCA_037127315.1 Ascarosepion bandense | reverse complement strand
GCTTCATATAATCAAATACTTTTGAAAATTTACCTTAACCATCATGTATCATCGCGGCATCATGTAAATGTCACTGGCAAGTTTCTCTCTCACATGTCTCATTAGTTGTTGATCATATTTAAAAGTATATGGGTACATGGCTGAGTGGTTAGAATCTTCGTTTTCCAACAATGAAGCCCGGGTTCAAATCTCACCATATTTGATTTGTCAATTTTATTGATGTTATCAGACTGGAGGAGGCAAGCCCAGTATGCTGCACCTTTGGAATGTGCCTGAAAAACGATATCATGGATTGACCCAAGCCTTGTGAGTCAAATTTGGTAAACAGGACCCTATGGAAGCTGCCGATATTTGTACTAGCACGGTCACTAGGATTTTAGCATACAGGCTTTGTTTAGACTGTTAATCATGCTAGATAACATGCTTTCTCCCAGAAACTGTAACTAAGGTCTGCTCAGCATAATGGCAGTATAAACCACTGATAGGCTCTATGGGTGTTGAACAAACACAAAGGAGACATCTGAAACAGGGATTAGCTAGCCAGCTTTGTAGACAGGCATCCTTGGCTATGAGTGGCCAGCCATACAGCCATACATTTAAAAATCATAGTTCTTATTCTGAATTATTTTTTGTGAAAAGGAATGAAAGATTTGAGTGCGGAGAAAGGACAATAAAAGAACAGGATGTCTTGAAAGGGACATGACTGACTGGGCAGAAGATTTTTTCAAAGTAGGTTGCCATTACTTTCTGCTGTAGACTAGTTGCCAACCAAGTCTATAGAACTTAATCTGTCCTGTTATTTGACCCATAGCTGGAGGAAAGAGATAGATTAATACCTTTCTCAAGGGTATTTGTGCATAAGTGAATGCAATGAATTCAAACTGATATCCACTGCACCAGTAATAAGAGTGAAAGAAAACGAAAATATTCTCATCAGCAGAAAGAAAAAATTAAAGAACAGAATTCAGGAAGACAGAAGAAGGCGATAGACAATGCATTTAAGTTTTTGAAATTGTAGACAGCAGGGAAGCAAGAAACCAGGTAAGAGTTTCATAGGTGAGAAGTGCAAGATAAGCAACTGTAATTTACAGTTACATCTTACTATTCCAATAGTAATGTGGCACTATCCGGCCGTTCACTGTTGGTTTCGATCCAGCCAGCTGGTCGTAGATTGAATGTCACGATTTTCTCCCTTGTCCCACGTTGTGTTGATTAATACACAAGGTAGTCACGTGAGTTTCCACTAGCTGTCTTTCTGCCGAACTAAACCAAGCCGGGAAGTGTGCACACAACTAAGTAATAAAAGAATTATAACACCAAGGAAAATAACTGGACCGACGACTGAAAAGTGTTGTAAGATAACGTCTTTATATACGGATTATACACAATAGTCTCTTGGTCTAAACAGCACCAAATATACCACCACCCGAAAAAATAAGTGGAATATACACAATATGCTCTTCGGGATAATTTCCCATCCCTGCTTCTATCAACTGGTAGCGGAACGAACGTTTCTTAGGTAAATCGAATTATTCTCCTAAGCAATAACAAGGAATCTGGCTGGCCGCAGCTCGCTGCTTCGAACAGAAGTCTACGTTTGTTATAAGTATAGTCAACTTGCTGCTTGTTTACCAGAATATTATGGAAATTGTCGGAGTGCTGGGTTATTCTGTTACAATTAGCAATTTCAGACTTGTCTGAAAATTCTCTTCTTGTCTGTCTCTTAATGCTGGTTGGTTGATTGGTGACAGGCTTCTCGACGGTCGGCACCCAACAGCATGGCAATCATCTCTCTGTCTCTTTACTTCTTTGGTTGGGAACTGTCTTTGGTCATTATGTTTCTGGACCGGGAAATCGAACTCTCTGCCACTCGAGCTGCAACTATTCATTTTGTCTGTAAATTCTCTTCTGTCTTTAACTCTGGTTAATCAGCATCAGGCCTCTTCTGTCGCTCTCTGTAACTCAAAACTTTGACTGTAAAATCTCTTGTCTGTCTTTATCTCTGGTTGGCCGGCAGGCTCTGCGGTTGGCACCCAACAACATGGCACCTATCTTTGTCGTTACATTCTTAGGCCGGTTACTGGAACTGAACTTGAACTGCCTCTAACCGCCACAACTCCAGTCCAACTTCGGACTCTCCTCCGATCCAACTTGACACCAACTCGAGGCCAACTCCACGCTGACTGATTTCGGTCCCTCGGGACCCTGTATTTATACACATGCCATGGTGTGTGGCCGACGGTTGCTGGGTATCTAATCCCCACCCCCGTCCGGCAACCAATAAAATCCTGAGGTTAGCTGCTACTCGTTGTTGCCCGTGGTTTAACCAATGGGATTAGTCTTCTTTCTATGACGGCAATTGTTAGTCGTCTCCCCCTTTCAGGGCTTGGTCACCGGACCAATGGAATCTCTCTCGATCTTATGACGTCATCTCCCATACCCCAAAACAAGTTGACAAGGGTCCATTGACATCGTTACCCAAATAATAATTTCTACGCACCTGTTTTTAATATCCGTTCTCTGAGTCACCTATATTTTCAAGTGACAAGAATGCCTTATCAGTTTTACCCTGATGTCAGTGAAAATACTTTTTCTCTAAGTACTTGACTTGAATCAAAACATTCGTTATCTTTAGTTCTTTCAGGAGAGTCACCTTGCCAGCCAGACATTAGGGGACCCAAAAAATGAAATTTCCCTTTCCTTTTCCAAGAAACAATAACAAATAAATTTATCTTTCCTTTGTTTAGAATGACCATCAGCTTTTTTTGGGGTGACTGAAACTGATATCTATTGTTTCTGGCTTGAAACTAATTCAGTCTTTTCTTTCTTTTTCTTCTTTCTCTGGGCTTTCTTTTCTATTCTTTTGCCGGCCAAAAAAAACAAAAAAAAAAAACAATTGAATCTATCTTTTAGGTTTAACTATGACATCTGTCTGTATGGGTGAGCGGAAATTGAAAACAATCTATTTCTCTTTTCTTTCTCTTCTTTCCGGTTTTACAATAATAGAGAAATACCAGATGTTATTTTTTGTCTCTGCTTTCTTTTTAAAGATAAAGATTTTCCAGCTACAGTTAATAATTAGTTAATAAAATTAATCAACTCCGGTTTCCTTTGCTCATATTCGGAGGATAAAGAAAATTTCTCTTAATATGTTCTCTTATGATCTATAATAGTAATTTGAAGATTTTCGGGTTATGGTTATTAATTAATAAAATTAACTATTCTGGTCCGCTACAAAATATTGTTATAGTAAAACCATAAGATCTCTTGCTAGTGAAGTTAGTCAGTTGAGTTCCAGATGATTGAGACACATGACTGATTGGGTAGATGATTTTCCCACAGTAGGTTGCTATTACTTTCTGTTGCCAACCAAGGCTATAGAACCCAACCTGAGAAGAAGTGATGGAGTAATACATTTTTCAAGAGTATTTGCATGTAAGTGAAAGCAATGAATTCAACTGGAATGCAAACTTGGTTCTCTGATTTCTCGTTCTGAGCCGATATCCACTGCATCAGAGGCATGCTTAAAATTATGCAGTCAAGGCACCAAGGAAAGGTAATCTTTAGTTTCAGCTATTTTTTATTTCAAATATTCAGTCACTGCTGAAAAGAAATAAAATCAAATTTGTAATTACGATTTTTAAGGTAAGCAGACACTTCCACTTGAAAAATGAGCAAAATATAATTTTTCAATTCTATCTCCTTGAATTCATTGTGTGGTAATAAGCTGAGAAAATGTAAAGAAGAATTCATGAGAAGTCATGGCTGAATCTCTAAATACCAATTAAGAATTAGTAAGTTGTAATTTTACTGCTTTTTCTTTGCTTTACTTCTTTTTTTTTTTTTTTTTTTGCCAGCCTCTAGTGTTTTTAGTTTTATTGTTAGCACCCATTATCAACATAGATATAATATGCTACTTAGCTGCAAAAAGTTAAAAGCAACCTTTCAAGTTAAAGCAGCTGGCTTAATATTTTCTTCTTTTAAATGAAAGAAAAACTTCTCCTTTTGATAGTTTGATTATCAGAGAAACAGGACTGAAGCCATCATAGACAAACAGGATCATAGGGATGGTAATCATTGGATTACAGGGGTGGGGATACCTTGACAGTGCAAGAGTTTACTAAGTGCATACCTATCAATCACACCTTTTTCTAGAATGAGAAACCTTTGAGTAAAGCTTGGAGGAACAAAAGAAAGAAAAAAAAAAAGAAAGTATGGCACTTAAAGATGGGAGGTAAAAATAAAAATTTTAAGGAATATTTTTTTTTTTTTTACTTTTTATATTTGCAGTGATAATTTCTACACACACACACACACATATATATATATATATATATATATATATTTGTGGTACTGTTGTAAAATGATTGACCACAATTCAATTTGTTGTTTTGGAACCAAATCTATATCCTTTTCCAACCTTTTAATGAAAATGAACTGGTCCGAAACACTGATTTGATAAACATGACAGACGTTCATGATATATTTGACAAGTCTGTGTGTTTATGTTCTTGTCTATGTGCATGAGTTCATTCTGCGTACTGCCTTTTCCATTGGTGATTTTACTTTTCAGCTGTTTATGTAATTCATGATAACAAAGTTAAGAGTTATTAAAAAATATTTCTTTTAATCATTTCACCCCATGCAAGACAATAATGCCACTAAGACAAGGGGCTACTGAAGGAGAAGAAAACTTTACAAGGAAGTGGAAACCCAAAAATAGCATGAATTTCAGAGTTTAGGGAGGAATGTTAGAAATATAGACTTCAAATAGAATTGAGAAGAAAACAGAAAGATAAGCTTCTACTCTTGTTCAAAAAACCAGGAAGGAGTGTGAACCGGACAATAGACAAACCTATTTACTTCTATAGAGTTAAAGTTGAGTTTGGAAATACATTAAACTTTAATTAATGAAAAAGATTATATATATATTTTATCCTACATCTATGACATGACTTGAAGTTTCATGCACTATCCAATCATCAGGTGCACCCTCCTTATATGTATATTTATTAATTTACATCATTGTATATATGTGTGAAACTCAACACATTATCTAAAGCGGTTAGAAACTATAAATTATCATAACTGATAAGAAAAGGAGATAAATGTAATCTATGCCTTTTAGAAAAACTTATCTTAAACCCTATGAAGAATCGAAATTTGCTTAATAAAAGAAATGATTTAATGACCGCATGCTGTCATAGAAAAAAAAATACTTACTTAAATTCTTACACCCAGATGTACATAGATCCATCTTTACATTTCCCTATTTCTTTTTGTTTCTTTCTCCCTCAAAATTACTTTTAGCAATTATGAATTAAACCCCTTTTATTTTTGCTCCTTACATTTTTTAATGACCAAGACAGTCAAAAGTACTTTGACAAAAACATGAACTTCAAACAATTTATTTCTAATTTTAAGCCTGATATACAATAACTTAATCAAAAATGGGAAAAATACAATAAAATAAGACTTTGTTGAGAGATATAAAAAAAAGGTCAGCCAGTCAGCTAAGTGCCATATGTGAAACACGCTTGGGCGATCATGTCTTGAAAGCGACATGACTGACTGGGCAGAGGATTATCCCACAGTAGGTTGCCATTGCTTTCTGTGGTAGACTGGTTGCCAGCCAAGGCTATAGAACCCAATCTGTCCTGTTATTTAACCCATAACTGGAAGGAAGAGACGGATTAATACCTTTCCCAAGGGTATTTGCACGTAAGTGAATGCAATGAATTCAAGTGGAATTTGAACTCGGCTCCCCGATTTCTTGTTCCGAGCCAATATCCGCTGCACCACCATGTACATACACAAAATTTGAAGAAATTTGAATGGTTTGATCAATATGCAAAAGTAGTTGCAGTACAGTGAATATTGGTTTGGAATGAGAAATCAAGAGAGCTGAGTTTCGAATTCCAGTTGAATTCATTGCATTCACTTATACACAAATACCATCATTTCTCCCTCCAGCTATGGGTTAAATGACAGGACAGATTGTGTTCTATAGCTTTGATTGGCAACCAGTTTACCACAGAAATTAATGGCAACCTATTGTGAGGAGAATAAGTAAGTCATGTTTATTTTGAGACATGATCACACAAATGAGTATCACATATGGCTATTAACTGACTGACTGATACTCAATTATAATCTGAAAAAAAGAAAAGTATGATTAGATAAAGACAAGATGAAAACTATATTTTTCTCGCCTATGTATTTTGTCATGTGATGGACTTTATTAAAAAAAAATGTTGAAATAAATTTTATTTTGAATTTAATATCTGTAAGCAAAAAAATCATTAGCTATCAGAAAAAAATGTTCCTAAATATTTATAAGATTAACTGAAATTATTTAAATGTTTAAAAAAATGTCATAGTTCATGTATGAAGAGAATTTTTATTATTTTTATGTACAGTATAATGTTATGAGATGTTAAAATGATGGAAATTAACCATTTTCTTTGGATTGTTTAAAAATGTTTGTTGTATATGTTTGGCTTGGAAAGTATCATTTCTGTTAAGAATGGTAAGATTGGGCAAAAATGGGAGCATAGATTGAAATTTTGATGGTGGCGTTCTTGAGAAATTTCCTTCTGAGTAAATTATTTTTTCTTTTGATGAATATGGCAATTTTTAGGTTGGAATTGTGAGAGGACTTATTTCAGTGTATGACCAGTACATTTTTTATAAATTATTATTTATGAGGTATTTTTTGTGTTCATAGATAATTTATTTATTTTCTGCATGCTTCCATAATATACTGTTAATGACAGTTTTGGTAACTTATTTAATACATACCTTTCTCTGAGTTTGGTCAATATGTTCATCTCTCAAATTACCTACACCCTGCGTATCTTTTACTAGACATTCACATACATTATGAAATCACTGCCACCAGTAAATAAACACCATTTAATTTATTTACACTATTTGATTTTGAACTGTTGTCCTCATCTTTGTTGCTGTTATGACAATTTTTGCACTGTTGAGCTCTCTGGCCTTCAGCAATTGTATATTGATCCAGGTAAACTTTTTTTTTTTTAATCATCTCATCCCAAGCAAGGCATTCTACTACCACTGTTGCACAGGGAATTACATAGGGGAAAGTGATGAGAAAGTGGGGTTAGTTATAGGAAATGTCAGGAGGAGGGCAATAGACGGACGGGAATACCAAGGATGTGGGTGGAGTAGATGGAAAAAGAGCTTGTGAGAATGGATGTGAGTTAGTGTGATAGATGTCTATTGACCTTATATTTAAATTCCTGGAGATTGTAGCTGTCAGGGAAGCAAGTATATGGAAGGGAATTCCATGGGTGGGAAGTGCGTGAAAAGAAGCTGTTAGAGTAGAAATTGCGGTTACACTTTATCAGATTCTCTGTTGGATTTTGTCAAGAACCCCGAGGTAAATAGCAGTGGCACCCAATCATACATAGCAAATGTAGTGAATGAAAGGACTGGTTTGTGAATTTGGTAACAAAGTAATTGTGTGTTTAATCCCGGTTGAAACAGAGAGAGTAATAACTGAGCATTACTAAAATTAATAAGGTGACAAGATATCCTTAGCCATATGAAGTGTAACAAGAACAGTCTACCCTTGTGGAATAAATAAAGGGCTTAGTTTAGATATCTCCATAAGTTACCTGGAACAATATACACTTGATGAAAACTGGAGGGCACAACCACCAGAATGGGGGCAATAGTCTGAATATAAATTACATAAATAGTGTTAACAACTCATTCATTTCATTTGCTATTAATTCTTTTTTTTTTATGTGCTCATGTCATTTGGGAAGATATGAATCTCCCCCAAGTTATGGGTTAAATAGTAGTACTAGTGCTCTTTCTCATCACTAAAATCTCCTCATTCTCTTTGGCTCACAGTAACCTTAGTGGTTTTGTTTAGGATAAAATCATTACAATAATAAAAAAATGACCAATTATTATTACAGGAAATGTTTGAATGATAATGACTAATAAAAAAAAAATAAAACAATTAGATTCAAAACTTTTTTTCTTCATAATTATTTTATTTTTACATATATATAAGTATGACTGCTTACTTTTATGATGCATATGTAGATATCAAAAAACATCTCTTTATAAAAATTTGGAATTGGAAGAAAGTGTGAGTCAAAGAAACGCAGACCAAAAATGATCCAATTTTTTTTAATTTATTTACTGGGATAATATAAAAAAAAAAAATGAACTATATCTGGAACATGAGAATACGTAACAGTTTTCCAAAACATTAAAAACTCATGGACAGTTGGAGAATGTCAAGCAGAAGATAAGAATGAATATCAATATCTTAGGAATATGCTAAAGTAGGCAACCAAACAACAGAAATCATATATGCTGGCAGTAAAAATAATGAAAAAAGAGTTGGCTGAATATGAGACCAAAACATGAAGAAATGTTTCAGTTGTCTGAAAGAGTTCTTGTGGTCAAATAGAACAGAAAGCCCTTTAAAATAGCTGTTATATTAGTGTATGCACCAACAATGCAAAGTACTGAGGAGGAGATAGACCCTTTCTACTCCATACTGGACAATGCAAAAGCACAGAATTATCATAGGAGACCTGAATACCAAAGTAGGCAAGGAGACGGAAGGAGACAAGTAGACAGTTGGCAACTTTGAACTAGAAAACTTGAGGAGAAAAATGGTGCACAGAGAATGACCAGGTAATAACCATCACCCAGTTTCAAGATAACTATAAACAAGAGATTAAGGAATGCAGTTTGCTGTTGCAAAATTTAGCCAAGTTCTGATTAAGGAGTTGACCACCTCCTGGCTAGATGTAAACTAAGGATGAAACTTCTGAGTGAAGAAGCCTAGTGCATCACCCAGACTACAATACAATAGTCTCTTGAATGACCTCAACCTGCAGGAAAATACACGAATATTGTGAAAAAAAATATGACAGACAAATTGAAAATGAAGACTTGATATTGAATGCACTTAAAAAAGCATTGGTGACATCGGTAAACAACATTGTCGAAAATAAAAACAGACAGAGAAGAAAAATGTGTGGATCACAGATGGAATTCTTGACATGATGCAAAAAAGAAAAAAAAACAATGGCAACAAATGGAACAGAATGCAGAAAGCTACAGAAGTAATTAAGGAGCCAAATCAGGCTAAAAAGGAATGGCTTATTAACAAATGTGCAGAAATAGACATTGAGCATGATTACTAAAGATATGCATAAAAAAATAAGAGAACTAACAGGCATACTCCTCAACAGGATGCTTAGAATACAAGGACGGAATACTCATGTTAGAGAAAGAGAAAATACCTCAGTCATGAGAAGAATATATAGATCTCTTTCATGATGAAAGAGCAACCGACAATACACAGAAATACTGATATTACCAGAAGCTGTAGTGACCAAACTGAATAAAGACAATTTTTGTGTAGACAAAATTGCAGAAATAAAATCTACAACAGTGGTGATATACCAGAAGACCTAAGCAGATTAATTTTCATAACATTGCCTAAGAAGCCAGGCACAAAGGAATGTGAACTTCGCCAAACAATCAGCTTAATGAGTCATATAACAAAACTCATCATCTGAATTCTGATGAATTCACAGCAGAATCAGGCCAGAGATAAGACAGGAACAGTGCCTTTCATTTCAGACACTGGAACAAAGAACATGATATTTATGCTTAGAATGTTATCGGAAAGGGGAATACAGATGCAAAAAGATGTGTACCTGTTTCACAGACTATGCTAAGGCATTTGACAAAGTATGCCACAAAAACGTGGAGATGCTCGGCAACCTTGACATATTTTGGAAAGACAGTAATCAAGAACCTGTACTGGCAGCAAACTACCTGCATACATAGACAAATATATATAAAACAGATATACAAAGATAGAAAGGGATGTGAGACAAGGATGTATCTTCTCACCAGATTATTTTCAATTTATACAGTGAGGCAATTCTGAGTGCTCTAGGAGTCCTACCAGAATAGTCATTGGCGGCCACAATCTGAACAATGTAAGATATGCAGATGATACAGTAATGATAGAAGACATGGGAAGGAAACTATAAGGCCTCCTACAGAAGGCAGCTAAAGACAGCGGAAAGAAAGGACTACATATAAACGACAAGAAAACTGAATGCATGGTCATCAGTAAAAGAAAGGACAGCAAATATCAATTACAGGCTGGTACTAAAATCAAGCAGGTATAGAAATTTAAATACCTGGGAGGTGTTTTAACAGAGGACAGAAAGTGTGACACAGATCCAATGGCATATTGTCATGGCCAAGGATACATCCAGAAGCTGAATAGAGTATTGAGAGACAAAAACTTTTGCTGGAAACAAAGTAGAGAGTGCTGGATTGTTATCAAATGTCTGTTCTTCTGTATGGAATTGAATGTTGGACAATCTCATGAAAGATGAGGAAAAGTTTGAAGCAACCAAAATTTGGTTCTACAGAAGGATTCTGAGGATACCACGAACCAAACATGAGAGCAACAACAAGGTTTTGTGGATAGAAATGAAAAGGAAACTAAAACTTAACATCAGCAAAAAAACTGAAGTTTCTAGAATATGTAACGAGGAGAAAGGGCTTGGAGAATCTGGTACTCACAGGACAGATAGAGAGAAAGGGATATAAGGGAAAGCAGTGAATAACATACTTGATGGGCTTGAGTAACTGAATGGCAGAATAAGTTTTGGGAGGGTAACAAAAGGAAGGGTATAAAGAACAAGGGATATGGATATGTGGAAGGCCATGATTGCCTATGTCTTGAATAAACACGGCACATAGAAGATAGGAATTTTCTTAGATAAATCATTTCATGATTAATAATTTTTGTTTAGTTATCATTCATTTTATTTTTCTTAGTTTTTATCACAAAAGTCTGGCTTAAATAAGAAATATTGAATGAAAATAAATCATGAGGAAAACTGCTTTAATTCCAATTAATCCTATTTAATTAATAAACATTAAATAAAATAAAACTCCCCTAAAACATACAAAAGATGAATTGGCCTGATATTAAAACTCAAGCAGTAAAAAAATAAAAAAAAAATGGTAGTTTGGCTAATTTTCAATATTATCATTCCATTCAGGTTCTAATGACCAGTTTTATAATTACTTTAGTAAAATAACAGAAATTAAACAAAAAATTGATTTTCAATAACAGCTTTCTGTTATGCTTTTCTCTTTTCTGTATATTCTAAAAAATAATGAATGAACAATTAGAACTTGTACATATTGCAGGGGAGCCGAGTTCGAATTCCAGTGGAATCCATTGTATTCACTTATGCGCAAATACCCTTGGGAAAGGTATTAATCCGTCTCTTCCTTCTAGTTATGGGTTAAATAACAGGACAGATTGGGTTCTATAGCCTTGGTCGGCAACCAGTCTACCACAGAAAGCAATGGCAACCTACTGTGGGATAATCTTCTGCCCAGTCAGTCATGTTTCTTTTGAGACATGATCGCCCAAGTGTGTATCACATATGGCACTTAACTGAATGACATATGGCAGTATCTTTTTGTTTTTTTTTGTTTTTTAACTGATTGCCACTTTTTCAAAAGCACTTTTAGCTGGTATGTTTTTAAAAAATGATAGTGGTCATAACAATGAGATATCTAAAATATATATATATATATATATATATATATATATATATATAAAGGGAATGGTGCAGTGTGTAATGAAGATGGAAAAGTAATGGGTGGACATGAGATTTAGTTGATATAAATGATTCCTGGTAGATTTTCACAAAATCTTGCTTAATGAAATTCAATAGCATCTAGTAATTTAAATAATATATTAACTCATCAAAAGTGATAAATTACTACAGAGTTGTACACTTCTTTCAAACACAACCTTTTCTTCTCAGAGTTATCAAACCTCCCCTAGCAAACATCCCAAAATAATTGCCTTTTAATTTTGATTATGATTGATTTATTGATTTCTGAAAATATTACTGAGCATAATAGCTGATGAATATTTATTATCTCAGCTGAGATTTTTTTTTAATGTTGATGTTGTGACCTTAATAAGTGTGTTTAATGGTGAAGATATAAATGACTAGGATGTTTTTAAATTTTGTTTTGAATTCATTTACAATTCAAAATCAAGCAAAGAGAATAAAAATGACAAATAAACACTTACGAATTAAAAGTGTGTATATAATAGTTATTCTCTGAGAATGTGCTTTCAACGTTATAATTGATATTTCTTAGAGAAGTAAAAATATTAATAAAAATTATGGTATTTATTTTCTATATGTGTTAGTTTTATTTCTTTGCAGGTCAACAATTAGTTTCTTGCCTGTCAGTGAGGATAACTGTTGGTCTCCACAAACATTTCTACTGGTTATACAGACAATTGAAAAGATAACTATTTCGTGTCAAAAGAACATAAACCTTATGAAATTTTGTGTTTTCTTAAATTTCCTTTTCTTTCCTATTTGTTCATTTCTCTCTACCTCTCTCCTTTTATATATATATATATATATATATATATA
>JBBBDQ010000885.1:3577500-3653413 GCA_037127315.1 Ascarosepion bandense | reverse complement strand
TGTGTGTGTGTGTGTGTGTGTGTGTGTTACTGTGCGAATTATAACTACTAAGATGATTCATTATTGGGGGCCACACTCTTAATAACATAACACCTTCATAAGGTAGTAAATGAAATTGATAAGACTGAATATCATTTGTAAGAAGACACAATGTATGTTTCTAAATAAAATAAACCCTAACCCAAGCTCCGAACTACGAACTGAATTCAAGAATGTCCTGCAAGTACGAAAATATAAATGGCCGGAAGTGTTATAACAAATGGCCGAAAATGTGACACCAAAATTTAAAGGCGCATGGAAATAACAAAATATATCTTTCAAAAGCTAAGCAAAGTATTAATAAACACGAAAATTCCATTAGAAACAAAGAAAAGTATACTGACTTGTTATGTAATATCAGCTCTCTTATATGACAATGAATGCTGGATAATCACAGATGAGAGTTGAAGCAACAGAAAAGCGATTCTACAGAAATATTGAAAGAAGCATGTAAATAATCGCGAGATTTTGAAGGAAATGCAAACAAAAAAGCATATATGCATAAAATTAGTGAAGATGTTGAAATTTCTGGAGTACATGAGGGCTTTAAAATTTTGAAACACACTAGATATATTGAAAAGAAAACGGACGGAAGAAAGCATCGAATAACCTACCTCACGAGCAAATGACTAGTAGAAGATTGTTTGAAGGAATTGCAAAAACAGCAATGTTTACTAAAAGATACAAGGGACAGGAAGTTGGGAAGATTCATGATCGCCAACGTCTTGGAGATTCTCAGCACATAGAAAAAGAAGCGTGTTCATATGAACCCTTTCTGTACAGAACATTCACTGAACAAAGTTACTCTTACTGTCGATTGAAATGACGTTCACCCTTTACAAGGAGTAAGAGCCACTCGAGGTAGAGCGTTACAAAGTACGAGGTACAGGTTATGAGGTTTGGAAGGTTGGGAAGATAACGGTTAACCCTCGACTTGAACAGGTAAAGATTATCGTGATCGAGGAAACATCGTCTTTGAGGTCAGTTCCAAAAAGCAGAGGTTCTGGGGAATAGGAAGCTAGAGTAAAACTTATTATTTAATGAAACATTTTTAAAAAAACATTTTTAGATCTGTTATTCCTCATTTATTCACTTATTCAATTTTATGAAATTTCAAGAAATTATTTTTTTAATTTCTCGAAATTTAATTTTAGTTTAAATCTTATATTATTTATACGCAGAAATATATATATATATATATATATATATATATATATATATATATATATATATAATCATTTCACCCCGAGCAAGGCTTAAATGCCACTGATGTGCAGGGGGCTACATAACTGTAAAAAGATTAATTAGAAAAGAGTGAGGAGTACAAACTAGTTAGAAAGGAGCAATAGAAAGCTGAGAAAGCAGGTGCGATGACAGATACATAGGTGGAGAGAAAGGGAAGGTTATACGGGGGTGGGGAGAGAGCTAGAGGACAGTGGTTAATAGATGAGTATTGACTTTGCATTTAAATTTCTGGAGGTTGTAGCCGTCAGGAAAGCAAGAATATGGGAACGAGTTCCACAGGCGGGTAGTGCGAGAGAAGAAGCTGCAGGAGTAGAATTGTCGTCTGCATTTGGCTAACCTGACTGTGAATGGGTGGGACCCAGTTGCCAGTCTGGTTGCACTTGTGGTGGCATTCTCTCTGAGCAGGTTGAGAAAGCTTCCTCTATAGAAAAAAGTTTCATGGAAAATTGTTTTGCTCTAAAAGCGGTCCCCAACCGCAGTAGGCTGCCAGTTCTTACAGCATAGACTGGTTGCCAACAAAGTCTATCGAACCCAGTCTGTACTGCTATTTACCCATAGCTAGGGTTAGAAAAGTTGGATACATGTCTTTCTCAAGAGTATTAGCACGTAATTGAATATAATGAATTTGATTGAAATTTGAACTCGGCTCTCTGATTCCTCAATCTGATCCGCTACACATTACTCCACCGTGCGTCTGTAACTTACTAGAGAGTTACATTGAACAGACCATTTTTTGCAGCATGTTTAGCAATGGATCTTGAGGTCTGAGTTGGGTTCTAATAGGCGCTGAAACACGAACTCCAGCATAACATACGGAGGAACATACTGCAAAACAAGCCCATGACGTCATGAATCAGCGTCACATTCGCTTACTGACCAGATTCAGCATCGACAAATTTTCATTTGCTTCAATCACTAAAACGTTCAGAACCAACGAATCTGAAAACAGTCTTTAAAAAACATTTTAGAGGAGAAAGCATGATTTCTTTAAATACGGAATGAAAAATTGGCATCCTCCTCGGTGGGCTGCAGTCGTTGAAAAAACAGGTAATTCAGTCAGTCAGTGCCATACGTGATACACACCAGGGCGGTGTGTCTTTAGAAACATGTCTGACTGGGTAAATTTTCCGACAGTCGGTTGCTATTTCTTTCTGTGGTAGACTGGTTGCCAACCATGACTATACAACCCAATCTGTATTGCTATTGAACCTATAAAGAAGAGACGGATTCATAAGTGTAATTGAACACAACATATTCAACTGGAATTTGAACTCTGCTTTCCGATTTCTCATTCGAACCGATATCTGTTGCATCACAACAGACATCCTGATTCTTCTTCTTCTTCTTCTTCTTCTTCTTCTTCTTCTTCTATGTGCCCTGTCCCTCCAGGACGTAGGTGATCATGGCTCTCCACGTCTCCCTATCCCTTGTTGCTCTTAGTATGTTTGCTCCTGTTGCTCCTGGCAACCCCCGTTCCGTCATCCACCTGGTCAGTCCCTGCAAATATGTTATCCGCTGCCTTCCTCTGTCTCTCCTTCCTTCTATCTGTCCAGTCAGTATCAGGTTCTCCAGACTCTCCTTCCTCATTGCATGTCCCAGGAACTTCAGTTGTCTCTTCCTGGTGCTCAGCATCAATTTCCTTTTTGTTGCCATTCTTTCTAACACCTCGTCGTTGCTTGTATGCTCAGTCCACGATATCCGTAGCATCCTTCTGTAGAACCACATTTCGGCCGCTTCCAGTTTTGTCCTCATTTTCGATGATATTGTCCAGTATTCACAGCCGTATTGAAGAACTGACATCACGTAGCAGTCTAGAACTCTTTTCTTCGTTTCTAAGGACCGGCATGGGCAACATCCTGATTACATTTCTGATAAACAATATTTAACTAATTCTAAATTACATATATTTTATAAAATTTCTGGTAAAACTGCGTGTACTGTCCAAACACCATAAAATTAATTTTAAGAATAGTAACTCGGAAGAAGCAAATATAGTACAAATATGGATGCTACTCTCACTGCTATTACAGACATGTAGCATTTTCAGACAAATTCGTTGAGAAAGTTATGACAAGTAAGAAGAGTTAATTTAGACTTACTTACGTATAGTCACCTGCGGCTTCTCCACGCCAATTAAGGTCTATCAACTTCAAAAGGTGTCGAAAAAGTCAGGTACTTTTTTCTTATATATATATATATGCTTATTTTCTAAAATATCTCGATTTAATTCGCTACAGAAGCAACAGGAGTTAATTTATATAATTTGCATATTTACTGCCATTATTATTATTATTATTATTATTATTATTATTATTATTATTATTATTATTTATTGAATCATGTATACAAATCAATATTTGATTTTTGAGGCCTTTATTATTATTATTATTATTGATTTGGTGTTTCCTTCAATGTTTTACTTTTTATATGAAACCTGAAGAAAGGATTTTTTTCTTAAAATGTAGAATGTTTTCTCGTCATTTCGCAGTCTTAATATATATATATAATTTAATAACACGGAAATTACAAAAAGTAGCGGATAATCCGCGGAAAGTTGAAAATGATAAAAATTTGTTATTCTAATGTCAGTCAGTTAAGTGCCATACGTGAAACACGCTTGGGCGATCATGTCTCGAAAGAGACATGTCTGACTGGGCAGAAGATTATCCCGCAGTAGGTTGCCATTGCTTTCTGCGTTAGACCGGTTGCCAACCAAGGCTATAGAACCCAATATGTCCTGTTATTTAACCCATAACTGGAAGGAAGAGACGGATTAATACCTTTCCCAAGGGTATTTGCGCGTAAGTGAATACAATGGATTCAACTGGAATTCGAACTCGGCTCTACCGGTTTCTCGTTCCGAGCCGATATCTACTGTACCACAATGTATTTAATCATAAAATAGGTATTTTCTCGTCAGAAAAGGTAAAGAAAGTCAAAAAACAGTAAAAAATATACATAAAATACATAAATTATAAAGCATATTGCATCATTAAAAAAACATATGCACTGAAAGTAATTCTGAGGCTGGCGAACACAATGGGTCTCATCTTTTTGCGTGGTCTTTACCTACAAGAGACCGTACACGATTCGCTATAATGTTTAACTGTTTATGATTCTTACTAAATCTTTACGTAGAAAAAGAAGTTTTTCTAACTGATGTGTTTTTTTCACAATTCACAAATACGTAAGATTACATAACATGTTTTTTTAACACTTGTGCAATACGTGCCTACAGTACTTTACGAGTGTGCACGGTCATATGCAACAGTTACAAATGTACTGTAAACCGATATTTAACTATATATTTTCATTAACACGAAAGTCTTTATACATGAAATTCTAAATACGTGTGCGGGGAAGGGTAATACAGATAGAGGTTGGGTTAATATTAATTAGTATGGGGTGGGTATATATAGACTTAAAATACCTAAATAATAAAATAAATATTGCGTCGTTACTTCTCGGTTCTTCGCGTTTCGCGGTGGGGTAACCATGAATACAGGGGGGGGGGGGGACAGGTCAGTATCTAGATCGGTGACCGTTTGGGGATACCAGATCCTAAAAGCTCAGAGGTCCAGGTAGTATAATGAGCTTGCGGCCATATCACGTTGAAAAAACGGTTCCCGGACGATCATCGTAGTTAAACATTGTTGAGCCTCGTGAGTGACCGCTTTGAAATGTGACATGTTGTAGGTTTGAATGTGAGGGCGGTTTGGTTGAAAAGGTATTAATCCGTCTCTTTTGGTTTTGGTTTGGGAAAGGTATTAATCCGTCTCTTCCTTCCAGTTATGGGTTAAATAGCAGGACAGATTAGGTTCTATAGCCTTGGTCGGCAACCAGTCTACCGCAGAAAGCAATGGCAACCTATTGCGGGATAATCTTCTGCCCAGTCAGACATGTCTCTTTCGAGACATTAACCATGAAAAGCGAGGGAACACTGCACTGAGTATTTTTTTTAGTTTGTTTTCTGGGATTTTTTATTCAACAATATTCGTTATAATCATTCCGAGTGCTTCAATTATTAGCCGATCAATGGCTTTGTTTAATTGCAACATTCTTGAAATTCTATTTTCAAACCTTATTTTTTAAAAGTTCGTCAATGTTCTTTCGCCGGGATATTTTCTTTCTTTTAAGTGACACAGCATTGTGTTACGTTTATAAAATCCTTTACTATTATATCTGGTCTATTCTCGTGTATAGCGCGTTTGTTGATTAATGTTGAAATCAACCAAACCGCCCTCACATTCAAACCTACAACACCTCACATTTCAAAGCGGTCACTCACTAGGCTCAACAATGTTTAACTACGATGATCGTCCGGGAACCGTTTTTTCAACGTGATATGGCCGCAAGCCCATTATACTACCTGGACCTCTGAGCTTTTAGCACCTGGTATCCCCAAACGGTCACCGATCTAGAGACTGACCTGTCTCCCCCTTGCTTAACTTGTGATCGTACAGGGTTAGGTGTTTCAGCCCCTTCTGGCAGTAAGCTCATTATACCAGACGCAAATCAAAGCTTAGTGCAACAGGTTTCCCCAAACGGTCACCCATTTAGGTACTGACCAGGCTCGACGTTTCTTAACTTCAATGATCGTACGAAAACCGGTCTCTTAACTTGTTATGGCTGTAATCCCATTATATCAGCTGCACATCAAAGCTTAGAGCAACAGTTCTCCCCAAACTGGCACCCATCTAGCTACTGACCATGCACGACGTAGCTTAATTTCACTGATCGTAAGAGAACAGGTGTTTTAACATGTTGTGGCAATTAGTCCATAACGAGCTTGTTGACAGAACAGGGTTTAGGAGTGAGTAAAAAACAAAATTTACTAACAGCAACAAAGAACAGGAAATTGTGGAGTGCCATAACCGTCAACGTCAAGAATGGACAAGGTGCACAGAAGAAGAAACAAGAAGAGATCTTAATAATGTATTTGTCTCTTCATTGCTTGATCATACACAGATATTCAATTATTATAGTAATTTTAAGGCAACATCTTTTTTTTTCTGTTTCAATTTCATGATTCTTAGATTTAATACATTTATTATAATCTTTGACATATATATTTTTATCCGTGGGCAGATTTTTTTTTTTATCTTAAGAATAAAAACGGCTTCAAGTCGTTCTGTGACTAATTCACAGTTATGTTCATAGAGTTTTACAATGTGTTACGCACTATATATTCTCATATATTTAAATAAATATACAGCCCATTTTTCTCAGTCTTTGCATTTTTTCGTTCTCAGAACTAAACAACCAGATAATAAGGAGTCAATAGTATTAACATATTCCTATTTACACTAATTGTATCGTTCGAACTGTTCTCTTCATCTTTATTTTCATAATCACGACGTTTCGGTCGTTGTACGCTCCGATCTTCTTCATGTGATATACGTTGGAGTTTTGAACCGAACTCTTCATATAGTCCACGGGAGATAGATTTTTCAAGTTCAACATGTCATGTCTTATTGGAATAATTCTCTTTTGTAAATCAACACTCCAAGTTTTCTTCCGTCTAATTTGGTCAGGTATTGATTTCACAACTCATTGGTTCAAGTCACTTTTTGGATCACTGATTATCTTTGTCTTGTATATTCTGTTGAATAGGATTTGGTCTTGCGAAACTATTAATTATTTATTTACCTTAATCATGGTTTTTTCAGCCACTGGCGGGTTTTTGTTTTATCTACCGGGTTCAGAATAAGTATTTACCCATTATTTAAATCTACTTGAAACATGCGTATTTGTAAAAAATAGTTTCAAATTTTGCAACAGTATTGTTAATATTCATTTTTTTTTTTGTTTAGAGTTTAATTGAATATGGTGTTTTAAAGAAAACCTGTTGCATTTGACGCACTGAAAATGGCTGATATCAAGCATTGTAAAAGGATAAGAAGGTTTAATGTTTGCAGAAAAAATGTTTTAATGTGTTGAAAATTTTCCAAGGGGTGCAAAGAGCTTTGTCAAATCCAATTCCAGAAAGAAAACGTTCAGTTTTTCTTAGAAGAGTTTGTGAACCCTTCAAAAAGACAATAAAGAAGTTTGCTTTTAATTTATTCATCTCAAGAAAGGTGATAAAGCAA
This sequence comes from Ascarosepion bandense, assembly GCA_037127315.1. NCBI lineage: Eukaryota > Metazoa > Mollusca > Cephalopoda > Sepiida > Sepiidae > Ascarosepion > Ascarosepion bandense. The sequence goes on along the minus strand of JBBBDQ010000885.1, from coordinate 3,646,040 downwards.
CTAAGACGCAAAGGGGATAATGGAAGTGAAAAGAAAGAAAGATACTTTGAAAGGAACTGGAAACGAAATCCTAAACATGAAACAAGCGATAAACTTCTAATCTCATTCAAAATGCCGGGAAGGTATCAGAAAGTTGGCAAAGAATCTGGATATTTCATTAGAGATAATCATGAAAGAGAATATAGGGCTAAAAGCTTACAAAATTCCACAACGACAGCTACACTCAGCTGCTTCCAAGCAAAAATGGCTTGACAATGAAAACAAAATACGAGATAAAATATAACAAGACGAAGACAATATCTTTGTTTGGTTGAACCCTATGTTTGTCACCGTGAAGGCTGTGATCAACAGAGTCAGTTAAGTGCCATACGGGATACGTTCTTGGGCGATAATGTCTTGAAAGTGACATGACTGACTGAGCAGAAGATTTTCCCGAAGTAGGTTACCATTACTTTCTGCGGTAGAGTGGTTGCGAACCAAGGCTAGAGAAAACAATATGTCCCGCTATTTAAGCCATAGCTGGAGGCAGAGGCGACGGATTCATACCTTTCCCAACGATATTTGCGCATAAATAAATGCAACTAATTCAACTGGAATTTGAACTCGGCTCTCCGATTTCTCGTTCCGAGCCGATATCCACTGTACTGCAGCGCATATTCTAAACTACCAAAGTGAATTGTTTTCTGTCACTTCTGTAGGAAATATATTTCAAGTTTGTCAACTGGTGTCAAGTTTTGGGTTTTTATTGCTTCTGATGATTCAAGATCGACTTTGGGGTTAAGTGAAGGAGAAAATGTTGACAGCAGAATTTACCATTAAATATTCGAGAGCGATGAGTTTGCTTTAGAAATCGCCATCTTGACGCATAATTAGTGTAAGATATATTTCCTTGCATTTTCGACAAAACGATTTAGCTTCCATCAATTTCTGACATTAATACTAAGAACTTTCTGATATGAAACACACTAGAGAGCGATATTTCACTCATCTCATACTCAAATGCGTCAAACCTGAAAGAAACATTTACGTCATTGTAATACAATTTGAGGGGAGTGGTGGTAAAGAAATGATTCTCTTCAGTTAAGAAGAGATTAAAGCTATGATAAAAGGTAAGGGTAGTCATTTTGAATTGTAAATGTATGTAAAATATTGTCTATAAATCTTAGAATCAGCCTCGAAACTTAAATTAGTAAGAACCTGAAACTTATTACTTTAAGATAAAATGAGTAATGGATAACACAAACGGTACATCCATATCATGCATATTTACAGTTTAATGTTTTTGCTCTCGGATATGCTTCAATTTGTTTAACAGAATTATTAACATTTTGGCTGCATTTGTTGGTTGAATATTTTCATCAATTTTCTTTATCGTTAATTGGATATAAGAATTGTTTCTTTTATAAATAATTTCGATTATTATTTGATCTGCAAATACAACAAATGTTGCTGGAGAAGGAACCAAAGTACCCCCAACTAGTAGTGCGAGGTAGCAATCAGATAATAAGTTGTCAATAGCCTTAAGATTTTATTAAATATTATCTAACTATTGGTTTTGCCTCATTCTTCATTATTATTGCCTTGTAATTACTGTTGAAAAGGATATAGTCCTGGGGCGCTATTATGAATGTATTTGCTTTAACTATACCCTTTTCAGCCACTGACCGGATTTTGGTTTATCTACCAAGTTTGGCATAAGTATTTGTCCATTATTTCAAACATATGTATTCGTAAACTTGAAAAACCAAATATTAAACAAGCTAATAGTCTTAACATGTTATACTCATAATCTACATAGGTTTGCATTAGTTTTCATTATCTTTGCCTTGGTATTCCTGGCGGCTTTGGTCCTGTGGCGACATAATAAATATCTTTGTTTAACTGCGCGCTCTTCTTCAGTCCCAGATGAGGTCTTTTTTATCTGCATCAACATTGCTTCTTTTAATTGCATTTTTACAATTTAAATATTTGCTCCTAGGTATTCTTAAAATGTTTAAGCTTTTTATCACCATTTTCTGTGCTTTTACATGCATTTGCCAGCTGAAAATCTTCATCTCTTTCCTTTGCAGTTGATATCTTTTATAAAGTGTTTTCTTTATAAATAGAATAAAGTTATTCTAATTATTATTTGACCGGCGAACGCAGCAACTGTTGCTGGAAATTAATCCAAAATAGCAGCTGTTCAGGTGGCGTATGAATATCATGTATAGATTATATGACAGTTTAAAATTTTGCTAACTTTTTAAATGTCTAATCTTGATATTTGCTCCAAAAATGTCAAAACTCTTCGGAAGTACAGGGTTTATAAAGTTTAGAGCCTCAATAACAATGAGAATGACTCCTACTTTCAACAAAAATGCCAGTCAATTAAGTACCATACGTGATACACGCTTGGGCGATCATGTCTGAAAAGAGACATGACTGACTGGGCAGAAAAAATCTCCCGCAGTAGGTTGCCATTGCTTTCTGTGATAGACTAGTTGCCAACCAAGGCGGTAGAACCAAACCTATCCCGCTGGAGCATGAAGTTTAATACATTTTCTAAGCGAATTTGCGCGTAAGTGAATGTAATCTATTCAGCTGGAATTCGATCTCGGTTCTCCGACTTCTCATTCTGAACTGATATCCACTGCACCACAGCACACAATAAACACTTTCCATTTTAGACTTTTTCCATAGTTTTCCTGTTTTATTTTCTCTGGCGCTTGCTTTATTGTCCCTGGGGCATAGAATATCTATAGATGTTATTTATCTAACACCCCAAAGTTTGTTTTCTGTGCAATACATTATGGTCATACAGTAACTTGATATCCCGCAAAAGTTTGTATTAATCATTTTCAATGACATCTGGAATTTATCCATCCTCCGTCTCAGCACTTTCCAATAAATATTTATCACGACACAATGTCTGGTGAATATAGCGGGTGCTGTAACACTTTCCTGCCAAGCTGCAACAATTTTTGCCGGGTTGTCAAAGAGACGTGAGTCCTGGCATTTTTCTGATAGGAAACAGCACCTATCTGTTCACCAGTTCTGAGCGTTTTTTTTGTTTTTTTGTTTTTTGTTTTTTTTTCTAATTGCTGCCTTTAAATCATTCAGTTGTGCGCAGTACTTTTCAGAATCAATTGACTGGTTACTAGTCAAAAGCTCATAGTACAGGATGCTTTTCCAATCTTACCAGATGCACAGCATGTCTTTCTTAGGATGGAGACCTGATTTGGGGGTGGCTAATGTTGGCTCATGTCACTTACCCAAAGATCTTTTTCGCTAAACACTGTTGTAAACGATCCATTTCACATCACTCACAATTTGCTTAAAAACGGCGCAATTTTGGCGCATTTATACGGAAAATCACAGATAAAAAAGGGTCCAAAAGATTATTTTCACGTAGATAATGTTTTGCTCAAACATAGTAGAGATTTGAGTTCCAAACTTTCACTTAGTTTTCATTGTGGATCTTGATAAATTTAGTGTTTCTGCCAATTACTGTGTTGTGTGATGCAAGTTATTCTTAATCAATGTGTTGTTGTGGTCGTCATCTTTAGTGGGTATCTGCCTAAGCCATCTTCATTAATAAGGCTACAATCACCAATTCTAAACTTCGGTGCAGTTCTATCAACTAAAGCATCTTCATCATGCACAGCACATATCTTTTTGTTGCTAGCGAGGCATTTTTACCTTTACTGTAATAAAAAAGCATCAAGTGTCTAAAATGCACCTTATAATCTTCAACTTTTATACGGATGCAGAACTAACGCGGTTTATATAATTTTAAACATTCTTTCTCAAATCAGTCAATTAAGTGCCATACGAGATACGTGCTTGGGCGATCATGTCTTGAAAGTGACACAACTGACCGAGCAGAAGATTTTCCCAAAGTAGGTTGCCATTACTTTCTGTGGTGAACTGGTTAACACAATAAACACATGCCATTTTAGACTATCATAGTTTTAATGCCTGTTTCGATATATGGCTGACTAGGCAGTAGATTTACCCGTAATAGGTTGTCATTTTTTTCACCGGAAGACTAGTCTCTAACTAAGGCTATAAAACTTAATCTGTCCTGCTATTCAACCCATAGCTTGAGGGAGAAGATACGGATTCATACATTTCCCAAGAGTATTTGTGTGTAAGAGAATGAAACAGATTCGACTGGAAATCGAACTCTACTCTCAGATTTTTCATTTCGAGTCGATATCCATTAGCCTACACTGCATATCCTCGAGAGAGCTCAGTTGATAGAGCGGAAGACTGCAATATGTAAGTTGACTGCCTTTATGATAAGGTTGATGGTTCGAATCCGTTGCACAAGAGTTCAAGTGATGGTTTGATGCATCCTACAATATTGTAACATAAACAACTAAAAAACAGGAACTTTCCTGGCAACCATATATATATATATATATATATATATATATATCATTTGCTGATAAAAAGACCAACATTTGATTTAACTAAGTTCTTCTAAAAATATGCATATCCTATCAATAGTTAAGATTTTAGAAGTACATTGAGTTTTATGTGAGTAATATGTCGAAACATAATATGTGAAGTTAGAGTATTTTGCTGTCCAGAGAAGTATTCTGTCTATTCCGTCATATGAATATACACAATGCCACCTGCGCTCACGCACTCATGTATATATATATCCACATAATCATACGCAGACCTATTAATTAAAACGATATATCGTCCATATCCTTTGATGTTGATAATTTTACAGTTCCTCTTTTAAAAAAATATTCCATTTCGTTCTGCTTCAGAGAATCAACTTTCAAATAGTCTTCCCATTATGGCAGAAATCAAATTTGTAATACTTATGAGATATATATATATATATATATATATATATATATATAGGTGTATATATTATGTGTGTGGGTGTGTGTTTGTGTATATATATATATATATATATATATATATGTGTGTGTGTGTGTGTGTGTGTGTGTGAAAAGTGTATGTATATAATTATAAATATCAATATATATATATATATAAATATGCAATTTGTTATATATATTATATTGTTTACATATTATATATGCGTGGTACTTATTTAAAAGCGCTCAATATCAGTGATAGAGCAGACATATTCATATAGATAGGTGTGAGCTTGTAACCCTGGGTTTCACGCTTTTGCGATCGTCAGACAAACTGATTAATTTTTTTTTTAAATTGGTTGTATTCGTGTATTTTAAATATTTTTTAAATATGGATAAGTTTGTCCTAGGATACTCACTGAAGAGCATCCCTATACCCACCCAAGCTTCATATAAACTTCAACTAACGGAGAAAATCGAAAGACTCATAAGAAGAATGAGATGGAAAGCACATTTCTTCCTCAACGAACAAAAGAACAAAACAACTGATACATTTCACTTCAATACAAGGAAATGCCCACCAATATGCAAAGAAATGATAAAATTCGAAGATGACATGACAAATATAGTCAGAAATTTAAAGTTCAAAAGACACTTAGACAACTTTCAGAAGAAAATTATATAGGACAAGAAAAAAATAATAAACTCCAGTAAAGTTTTCATATTAGCTGACAAAACTACAAACATATACACAATGGAACCCATCGACTACAATAAACTTATAACTGAAAAGATCACACAATCCTACAAGAAGGCAACCACGAACACAATTAACAGGATAAACCAAGAAGCTAAACACATAGCCGTCAAATTAAAGATAGATGAAAGAATAAACCGATTAGCCGAACACCAAGCTTTCATAACAGCAAAAGATCACAAAACCAACTTCGTAGAAAGTCCTGCATTCCGACTAATAAACCCGGCAAAAAGCGAAATAGGAAAAATCAGCAAAAAAATATTAGAATCTATCAACACCAACTTAAGGAATAAATTAGGCCTTAACCAATGGAAGTATACCAAAGCTGTCATAGAGTGGTTTACAACAATAAAAAACAAGGACAAAGCCACTTTCATCCAATTCGACATCGTAGACTTCTACCCATCCATCACAGAAAACATATTAAATGAGGCTATACAACTGGCAGAACAACATATAAAAATTACAGACGAAGACATTAAGATAATCATGCACTGCCGCAAATCCCTACTATTCTACAATAATGAACCATGGACAAAAAAAAACAAAACCACGACTTATTCGATGTAACAATGGGTAGCTACGATGGAGCAGTGTCATGCGAATTAGTAAGCATACTCATTCTTTCACACCTAGCCAGAATCCTGGATAAAAAGGACACGGGACTATACAGAGCTGACGGACTTATCCTGATAAGAGAATCCAATGGTCCCAAATTAGATAGATTTAGGAAAAAAATAGTAATCGCTCTAAAATCCATTGGATTCAAAATAGAAATAAAAACAGGTATAAAAACAGTAAACTTCTTAGATGTCACCCATAACTTGGACAAAAACACATATGAACCATACAGAAAAGATAATGACGATCCAACTTACGTACACACATCCTCCAACCACCCACCTTCAATCATCAAACAAATACCCATATCAATCAGCCGCAGACTATCTGAAAATTCATCTAACATACAGATTTTCAATAACAAAAGAACACCATACGACGAAGCACTAAAGAAATGTGGATACAAAAAAAACTACAATATACACCTCCGCAACTAAAAAGCAAAAACATAAAAAGAATTATCATCTGGTTCAATCCACCATACAACAAAGCCGTCAAAACAAGACATTCCTGAATTTATTAGAAAAACACTTCCCGGTGACAAACCGATTAGCAAAAATATTCAACAAAAACAACGTCAAAATTAGTTACAGCTGCACAAAAAATATTACACAAATAATAAAAGGCCACAACAAAAAATTAACAAACTACAATAATGCAATCGAAGAAGCTCAATGCAACTGCAGAAACGGAACTACATGCCCACTCCAGAGAAATCGCCAGCAAACAAATATAGCATATAAATCCAAGGTAAGTGCAAACAACAACACAATGTACTACATCGGTGACACTAAGTGACCATTTAAGAAAAGAAATAACAACCACAATCTTTCATTCTCCAACAGCACTTGAACAGCACTACACTATCAACATACGTATGGCGTCTAAAATGGCGTCCAACAATAAGCTGGGAAATACTGAAAAAAGCACCTGCTTACAACAACATTACAAAAAAATGCCTACTTTGCCTACATGAGAAAGTAGCAATTATATCACATCCCCACAAAAGAACTTACTAAACACGAGATCAGAACTAATTTCCAAATGCAGACATGAAAATAAATACCTATTATCACAATTTATACCGAACGGATAAAAAAAAAATATCACACGTCTCTGCCATAGTAAAATTAATAATTAATAAACACTAACAAGCATAACAAATTAGAATTTCTGCCATTTAAATATACGCAACCACAAAAAAATAAATAAATAAATAAAAAACAAGCCAATAACCGACTTTAAAACAAAAAAATAACAATACAATATAATAGCAATTCTTACCTACCATAGTTTCACACAGAACCCATCAAAAGTACATATGTACGTACGAGAAATCGACAACTATTCGCGCGTTGACGCTGATATCGCTACACACTATTCGAATATGCCAACCAAATGAGTGTGTATGTGTGCAAAGGCACACATATGCATATATATATACCGAACCCCGCACGATTCGCATGTGTCTGTTTATGCAAGCCTCAGTGACCGAACGCGCGTACACGTGTGTGTGTGTGTGTGTGTGTGTGTGTGTGTGTGTGTGTGTGTGTGTCCTTGCGCGCGTTGATGGCTGTACAAATGTATATATATATATATATATATATATATATATATATATATATATATATATGTCTGCGTCTGTCGTGACGACAGATTTTCCCCCACTTCCACAAAAATCCACGAATATAACCAATTTTTAAAAAAAAATCAGTTTGTCTGACGATCGCAAAAGCGTGAAACCCAGGGTTACAAACTCACACCTATCTATATGAATATATATATATATATATATGTGTGTGTGTGTGTGTGTGTGTGTGTGTGTGTGTGTGTGAATTTAATTATATATATATATATATATATATATATATATATATATATATATATATATATATATATATGTTTATTGAAACATACAAAGACATCAGTGAGTGTGCTGAAAATCTTTCGGCAGAGCCAGGAAAAGTTTTTTTTCGGTTGACCTTTTGGTCATTGCATCAGATTTTGAAAAGTAGTATATATTGAGTATTTTTCAGATAGATCAATACTAAGAGACACAGAGAGATTGATCTGGAGTAAATCAATAAATCCTTAGCCAAACAGAGTTATGTAAATTTGGATCTGAACTTTTTGCTCTATATTTTTCAATCTCCGTGATTTTTCCAACGTTAGGCCGCTGAATTTATTATATTGGCTCTCGGCGTCAGTGAAGTAAAGACTTAACCTTCCCCCGACTAATGCATTGGCTTTCTTGTTACTGATAGCAGCTGAGAGGCAATTAGATGTGTGTCATCGAATTTTGCAGAAAATGTTCAACAATAACATTTAACAAATCTTATAATGTCACTTCCGTAATTCAGGTTTTATGAAGCTAAGAACGATCAATGAAATATCCCAAACTTAAGTGTTTATTAAGACGTTAGCTTCGGAGGTCTCAGTTTCACATATTTTAATTTGATCGAATTGTGACAACACATTACATCTTCGCTAAATATGTAAGCATACAGAAGAGATCTTTTGTTTTTATCCCGTGGTATACATTTTTTAAACAGGGACTAAAATAATTACCGTACACGTCTCCGCCGCAACACTTGAAGACTTTCAGCACCGGCAACAAATAAAATGAGTAGCACATGTAACTAAACGTAAAAATAATAAGATATGTTGAACTAACACACTACTTTAAATAAAATGTTAAGAAGGAAAACCCCTTCAGTACTGGAAACAGCGATAACAGCTACTGAACTTAAGAAATCTATTTTCCTGAAAATTTTAAGGGAAAATGTTTATAAATTTCAAACGAATGTAGTACTCAGTCAAAGAATGACATTAGCATTACCAAGTCTCCTCAAATATCTTGTGCTCCCTCCCTTATTGTTAAGATTAAATGAACCCAAGATTCTTCAAAACTCTGGTATTTCTCTCTTTACTTTTTTGTACATATTTTATTCGAATCATCTATTATAATAATGCCCGTTATATATATATATATATATATATATATATATATATATATATATATATATATATATATATCCTTTGTCACACTCATGGAGAGACAATAGCGAGGCAGCGTCGGCTTAGTTCATTTTCTTTACTATCAGTTATGAAAGCCCTTGCCACGTGTTCTCTCTTTAACAGTGCCTTATTATTTTAATTTTTGCAATAATTATGTCGTGGAGTATTGAAGAATAGATATATGTTTTATCAATTATAATAAAAACAGTTGTGTATTTATTTGCATATATATTGTTTATATAGGAGTCTCGCTATAAGAGAAGAACTATATATCAAACAATGTTCTTTTACCATCAACTTTACATTATTTAACAGTGGAAATGGAGTTAAATAATAATTTTAAAGAACGCTCCTTTCACAAAAGTAATGTTACAATCAAAACTTAAGGATAAAATAACAACAACGGAAAAATGAGATCCATGAAAATGGCCTGTGAAGTAGCAGAAAGCGTTCGAAAAGTCGAAAATTATTTAATATTTTTACACTTCTTATCGCCAGCAAAAAAAGAAAAAGAAAAAAAAAAGCGTAAACATAAACAGGTAAGAATACTGAAAAAATTAAATAAAAAAATGATAAAATTTTCCTTCTCGTTCGTTTTTAACATGTTTAAACGAAATATTGCTCACTATATATAAAGAGAGAGATACCAAAAAGATATTATATTATTTTGTTGCTTTTTTCTTTGTTTTTTGTTTCCTGCTTTTCTTTCTTTCTTTTTTATATCTTAATGTAATAGGTACATCAATATATATGTTGCCGTCATTTTAGATGGCATATAGATATAAATATTTTGCCGTTATCTTTTATGGCACTGGCTAACTCGTATAGGATAATAGTTCTCATCCACTGTTAAAGAAACTAATCAAATTATCTAAACATTAAGTCAGAAATTAACTAAATAAACGCTTCGTTTATTTCTAGTTAAAAATAAAATTGTTTTTATTTCGTCTCCAAAACTTTTGACATTACTCTCAGAAAATGTTAATATTTTGCAAGAGATTTGAATTCCTTGAGATTTTTTTTTTAATCGTATCACCCCGAGCAAGGCGGTAACGCCACTGATGTGCAGGGGGCTACGTAATAATGAAAAGATAGGAAAAGAGAAAGCCGGAAACCACATCCTAAACGGGGAACAAGGGATGAACCTCTTAACCTGTTCAATAGACGTGGGTGGTGTGTGAACCGGGCGATAGATAGATCTATCTACTCTAATTGAAAAAAAAAAAAGAAACCAAAGTGAGAAGATTGGAAAAGAAAAAGACGGAAACCACATCCTAAGCAGGGAACAAGGGATGAGCCTCTTAACCTGTTCAATAGACGTGGGTGGAGTGTGAACCGGTCGATAGATAGATCTATCTACTCCAATTGAAAGAAAAAAACATGGTAGTAAAAGTCCAATCAAGAGATTTCTGCTAAAACCAAAAAAAAATAAAAATAAAAATAATTAAAGAAAACCAATTAAACATGAAAAGCTTAGAATTTAAAATTAGGCAGAAGGAAAAAAAAAGACTTACTTGAAAAATATTTCAAATAAAAGATTCTCAATTCGACACGAGGGTCTTTTTTGAATATCTTTCATTTGTTTATTTATTTATTTATTTATTTTTTTGCGGTGTTACGATTCTTTGGTTTTCTTTTGAGTTAAACAGACGTCGCCCCATGCTTTTTTTGCTCCCGCAGGCTTGTTCAGCCTTCCATAAAGGGCTTTACGCATATACATCACGAAAAACCTGGGGTAGAGCAATATATTTCACCTTTAAAAAATCCCTTCTTACAGTCAAGTACAATGAACCTTCCACAGTTTTGTACCCGGAGGATTTAAGGTCTAATGACGAATAAAAAGAAGACAGAGGCTCATCGACCTCTGGGAAAAGAGACGCCTGACATAGAGCATCAATGAGAAAGATGCTGCAGTGAGTTCGGTTTTCAAATGGTAGACGAAGCAAAGTTTAGAAAATATCCGTACATATGCACATAATGCACGTATAATGAGGTAGTTTTCTAAGCGTAGCTTAGATGAGGCACAAAGTCGAATGTATGGCACCCTCAGCGAAGATCGAACTCACTACTCTTAATGTTCTCGACAAAATCGAAAGAAGGTTCTTCAATGTAATCCTGAGTTGGCATCTCGACTTCAGTCACTTTCTCACAGACGTGACGTCGTTTCCCTACTGTCTTCTCTACAAATGTTTTCATAGCAACTGCTCTGATAAGCTTTTTTCCTGGTACTCTGACCATATAAATTTACGCGTGCTACTAAATCGCCATATAGGTCACACCCTTTTACTGATGAATCATTAAAATGTAACTTTCTCTTCTACTCTAACAGTTTCATTTCTCACACATCTCGCATGCAGAACTCAGCTTCCGTCTACTTGCTTCCCTGATAACTACAATCGCCGAAAGTTTAAAAGCAACGTTCTATCTCCTGGAATTATTTCCATCTTCAATCCCTTTTTGGCACTCCCTGTTTTTCACTCAATGTAACGTCCTACGCACTAGTGACGGTCTTGCCTTGCTTGGAGTGAAATGATTAAAAAAGGTGATTTAGAGAAAGAAGTTTGCTAACCATTAAACCACGTCGAGAGCTTAATTGATCTTCTGAGCGAAGCTTGAATGTGGATGAAGGCCAAAGTATGGAGCCCCCAGCGAAGATCGAATTCATTAATCAGCACACCCAATTGCTCATATAAATAGAGTAAGTATGAATCTCATGAATGCCTCAATATGATGGTATTGTGCCAGAATGTATTACTTGTTCTGGACGTTGGCAATCATAGATTTCAACAATTTCCTATACTTTGTCGCTATTAATAAATTTTGTCTTCTTATTATCTCTCTTATAGCACATTCTGCCATCCATTTATCAAGCTCACCAGTAATGTTTTGTCTTCCTTTGTTCCTCTTACCTTCAATCTGTTCTGGGTGTATCAAATTTTCCATGCCCTCTTTTCTCATTATATTCCCTAAATATTTCGATTGTCTCTTTTTTATGCTAATTATGAGTTTCCTTTTTATTTACATTTCCACTAAAACTTAGTCGTTGCTCACATGTTCGGTTCATGGTATCCTCAGTATCCTTCCGTAGAACCACATTTCTCTTGTTTCAAGTCTATTCATTATCTGTGGGGAGATTGTGCAGCATTCAGTCTCATATAGGAGGACTGATATTACGTAACTGTTAGACCTGTTTTCTTTTTTTTCTAATGAAATTTTACTGTTTCTTAATTTTTTGCTTGGCTTTTGGAATGCGTTTTCGTCATTTTAATTTTGCATGTGACTATCGTACATTCTGTCCTTTGTTAAAATACTTTCCCGATTTTTAAATTATTGTACTTGTTTGCTTTTGCTGTCTCTCATTTATGGGCTGTTTTTATTACTGACAACTATGAATTCTGTCTTCTTACAGTTAATGTTTAGTCATTTCTTCTCGTTTTCCTTCATTATCTTCTGTAGGAGGTCTTGTAATTTCTTTTTCTGTTATCAACATTGTGTGATGGATGTATCCTCTCTTGTTAAGTTTGTGTCCCCCCTCTCCATTATGAATTCTGGTAAAAGTTCTAATTCTCTCATGTAAATATTCATAATCTGCGAGAGATAAATTGAAAGATGTTTGAATTCTTTTCGATACAATTATTTCTTATCTGACTGTAATAGAAACAAAGCAACAGGACGAGACGGCATTGTAATAGATATACTGACAGCCACAGAGGATTTCGGCGTAGACAAAATAACAACAATAAAATAAAATCTACATCAATGGTGATGTTCCGGAAAATCTAAGCAGGTCGATTTTCATTTGCACTGCCTAAAAAGCCAGGTTCAAACGAGTGCAAATTCACCGAAGAATCGGCTTGATGAGTCACATCACAAAACTCATCATCCGAATTCTGATGAATAGGGTGTACATCAGAATTAGGCCATAGATAAGACAAGAACGGTGCGGTTTCGTCAAGGACAAAGAAATAAAGAACAATAAATGCTCAGAATGTTATCAGAAAGGGCAATACAAAAGCAGAAAGACGTGTAGCTGTGTTTCATAGACTACACAAAAAACATTCGACAAAGTGCGACACAGACTTGATAAGGATTCTTCGCACCCTCGACATAGTCAATAAAAACATAGCGTAATCAAGAACCTGTACTGGCAGCAAACCGCCTGCATACGGACAGGAAACCATTTCAGTAGATATACAAAAATAGAAAGGCCTGTAAAACGTGTCTTCTAATCAGATCTATTCAACCTATACAGAAGTCAATTCTGAAAGCCCTAGAAGTTCTGCCAGTATTCGTCTTTGGTGTCCACAATCTGAAAAATATAAGATACGCAAATGATAGAGTGCTGATACCATAGACAGAAAGGAAACTGCAAGACCTACAGAAAGTAGCTAAATAAGCGGAAAGAAAGGACTACATATAAACTACAAGAAAACTGAATGCATGGTCATCGGTAAAATGAGGAGCCTAAAATTCCAACTACAGGCCAAGAATACTAAAATCAAGCAGGTACAGAAATGTAAATACCTGGGAAATATTCCAAGAGAGGACGGAAAGTGCGACGCTGAGGTCCGAAGGGTTATTAACATGCCCAAGGATGCATTCCAGAAACTGAGTGGAGTACTGGGAGACAGGAAAATTTCGTTGGAAACAAAGAAAAGGGTACTGGATTGTTACGTGATATCCACTATCCTACAACGTGTCTCATAAATATTCCAGCTTATTTACATTATTTAGACTGTTGTCCTCATTTTTATTGTCATATTCACGACGTTTCGGTCGTTGTATGCTCCGAACTACTTCAGATGACTGGAATTTTAAACCAAACCCTTTATTTCAATCACTGGGTAGATTGCTCTCATTCCATGTGTCATTGCTCTTCCGTATATATTAGCATTCTTCATTTAATTCAGCTTTCCAAGTTTTTTGTTTGCTACTATTGAACTCAACTTTTTGCGTCAAGTCATTGAATCTAATCGACGCTTTTATCCACTGGGCCATGTGTCTTTGAAACTCTCCCCCGTGTAGGAATTTTAGGGACGTATAAAACTAATGTCTCATTAAACGTTTTAACCAGAACTCATAATAGAATCTTGGTACTTGTAATATGAGTTCTGGTCCCTAAAATTCGTATACTGATATCCTCAAGGACACCTATTATTATCCAATAGGTCACCCATCTAGGAAGTAACCAGGCAGAAAGTTGCATAACTTCGGTGATCGTATGAGAACCTGTGTTTCAACTTGATACGGCCATAAATACGGATGAGTAGAGTAAGGCTTATTGTAATGTTATTGTTTGCACAAGAATTTATCCAGCGCTTCGATTTTACTTAACTGTAGAGGCGTTCCAGGGACGAGGTATTTTTCAAGTTATCTGTTGAGACGTTAGATCGAAGAGAGAAGCAGATGACAGCTTTTCTCAGTAAAATTCGTGTTTTTGAACAACATTTCGTATCTTTTGAACATTTCGTGTCTCTTAAACAACACTTCATGTCTTTTTAACAGCATTTTGTGTCTTTTGAACAACATTTCGTGTCTTTTGAACTGCATTTGAAACGAATAATGAACTCGATATGTCGATTCCGTCTTCGGAGCAACCAGTTTTTAACGACGCCCGTCCAGCATTTTACTCAACATATCAATAGAATTCTCAAATCAAGCAAAATGTGGATGATAATGGCTCTCCACAACTTCCTATTCTTTGCAACTTGGAGGAATATTTGACCTTTTCTATCCATCTTAATATTTGTTCTGTCACACATACACAAGCTCATTATATAGTTTAATATTTGTTTCCCTCCTGCTTTTTTTTTAATCGTATCACCCCGAGCAAAGCGGTAATGCCACTGATATGCAGGGGCTACACAAATGTAAAAAGATTAATTAGAAGAGAATGAAGAGGAAGACGAACCAGTTAGAAAGGAGCAATAGAAGGATGAGAATGCAGGTGTGATGACAGTTTCAAAGGTGGAGAGAAAGGAAAGGATATACGGGGTGGGGAATGAACTAGAGTCAAGTGGTTAATAGATGAGTATTGACATTGCATTTAAATTCCTGGAGGTTGTAGCTGTCAGGAAAGCAAGAATATGGGAGCGAGTTCCACAGGCGGTAAGTGCGAGAGAAGAAGGTGCAGGGGTAGAATTGTCGTCTGCATTTGGCTAACCTAACTGTGAATGGGTGGGACCCAGTTGCCAATATGAGAAACCAGGGCAAACACCATTAATAGAACCCAGGTCCGGTGCAAGTGTGTTGTGCCCCATGTTCTCGAATCTATAGTATCGGTCATCCACATCACTACATCTCAATTTTCAGAAGGCCGAATTCATATAAAATATAAATTCTATTGTAAACAATAACAGATCATATGCAGTATGGGTGAACAACTCAAACTGAATCACTGAAAATAAATACAATGTATCTAAATACAAACTGGAGACATGTCACAATAGATCATTCCATCTTTAATAAATCAACAATGTTTTGCAGCAATTTTTAATGTCAACTGGAGTTTTTTGGGGTTTTTTTTTTTGTTTTTTGTTAAAAAGTTGAATAATTTAACACGTTCAACTATATGGATATAAATTAGAGAATTTTATAAAATGTCTTTTGAGACTTAACATGAGGAAAGCAAATTCACAGAGTTAGACGAAAAAAAAGACACAGAATGACGTCAAAATCAGCAAAAACTTCCATCCTTGAAAATTGTGCTTAGTTTAATTTATAACGTATATAAATCTAAGTAGGAAAAAATGTTGATAACATATTGAGGGTCACAAAACACTGCCCGGGGACACTAATCAGGTGCCTCTTATATCTGGGAATTCTGCAGTAGTACGCGCCGGCCCTGCTAGAACCTCATCCATAAAATATTTTTCTTGTATCCAAGGGAATATGAATGGTATCGTTCATTATGACCTATTGGGACATGGAAAGACCATCAATGCAGACGTTTATTGATAGCAACCTGATCGAGTAAACAACGTATTGCGTCGAACGTATAGAAACATTTTTATTTTCCTGTATAACAGTGCAAGGAAACAAACAAGAACCCCAGCAAAAATATTGTAAGCATAGCACTATTAACAGTACGTACCTTCAAAAGAAGCAATACCTTCAGTTCATCTTTTGGGTTACAAGGAGATTTTTTTTTTATCTCTGTTTCAACTGCTCCCCAAACATAATAATCAAGGGGATTGCAAGTTTGTTGCCAGATGTAAGCTGGGAAATTGTTTGACAGCCATGAATAGGTCCTCCGGCTTGTGTGGCATGGTACATACTCGAGTTGCTAAGATATAGGATCTTCCAACAGCCACTATCTTGACCCAGGACAGCACAACGTCCTCAAGGCCCTTGTAGGCCTGCGTGTTGAGTCTAAGGCTTGGTGGAAAAATGAATAGTGGTATAATGTCACCATTGCGCCAAACATCTTAGCAATCACCTTTAGACTCATCTAACAATTTGCTGTAGCCTGGTATTGAACTCACAACTCTTTGGGTCAAGTCACAGGAACTAACCAACGTCTATATCCACTAGACCATGTGTCCTTAGGAGAATAAGTAACTTAGTGGGTTAGAGGGAGATAACTCATGACTACCAAAAGAAGCTTTACACAAGGAATAAGAATGATATAACCCAATGATTGTAATAAAGGGTTCGGTTCGAAATTCCTAGCCCCTGAAAAAGGCCGGGGCGTACAATAGCCGAAACAAATGGCAATAAATATGAGGACAATAGGCCGAATAATGTAAATAGTAGAAAAACTACTTCATCTCATAAATATAGACGAATACTGAAGAATAATTTTGTCTGAAAATAAGTTAAAAATTATTAAAGCGCACACATTAATTATTATATATTACATTAATTATTATATGTACCACAATTCACCTAATATTACAGTGTTAAAATTTCTTTTCAAAATTCAACACTTCGAGCAACCATTATCTTTGCAACAACCTAATATATATATATATATATATATATATATATATATATAAAATTAAAATTGTCTATTTTTATTTTTATTTTTTTTCAAAGCAGACTTTTATATGAAAATTTTCTCCGAATAGTAAAATAAAAAATACAGTAAAACTATGACATTATCCAATTATATAAGCTATATATATATATATATATATATATATATATATATAATTGGATAATGTCATAGTTTTACTGTATTTTTTATTTTACTATTCGGAGAAAATTTTCATATAAAAGTCTGCTTTGAAAAAAATAAAAATAAAAATAGACAATTTTAATTCCCCAAAGATGTTTTACGTTTAACTAATGAAACAAAATTTTGAAACAATTTAATTTCTTGAAATTTCATGAAATTACTTAGAGGGGGTAATAAAAAATTATTTACAGAGATTTTCTGAAAATGATAATTTCAAAAATAATTTCATTAATTTCTGGGTAAGTCCTAAAAATTTAATTAAAATGCCACAATTATTTGATTTTTGCAAGAATTTCTTATTTAGTATGCATTTGTTACCAAAAAAACTGTGTTCCGTAATATCACATTATCCAGAGTAAACTCTGGTAACAATTTTGTCACCAGCCAATGAAAATAAACAAAAAAAAAGTATATAAAAAATGGACTTTTTACCAAAATTTCGAACGTGCTAGAAAAGATTAAAAAATTTTTTTATATAATTTTTTCTCTTATTAATGACGTGAACATATTGACGATAAAACTTTTTTTTTATTAAGTCCAGAGCATAAAAACAAAATGTTATCGTAAAATATTTACGTTAGGTATCTGCACACATTTTCAATAATTAACATTTAAATTGAATTTTTAAAAATAAAAACGTTCTGTAATTTTTTATTTTAATTTTAATTGAAACCTAATTGATTAAATTTACTATTTCCAGTAAGTAAAATAATCTGGTGTATTTCAAAGAGAAATTATATTGATAGGAATCTAAACTTTTGAGATTGTTTTTTTAATTTTTCCGCCATTTTCGAGTGACACATTTGAAAACAAAGCTTAATTCTCTGTTTTAAAAATTCTTGCAAAAATAAAATATATATTCGCGACACATTATTTTGAGAAAATTAGGAAATTTAATGTTAAATGAATCTGATTTACACAAGTTATAATTATTTATAGCAGGAAATTTTGAATAAAACAATTTCTTAAACTCATGGTTGAACTTTCTGACCTTTCCTCCGTATTTGAAATGTGATGATTGCTCGACAGATGTGAGATAAGTTATGTGTATGGAAATCACAAGTGACATAATTATACAAATACTTTCCTGTCAGGGGAATAAACCGTGAAATACATGACCTTTTAATGTACACATAAAAATTACCATACAAAAAAACAGATCAAATACATCCCCCAAAAACTATTTTTTTAATACGATGGTTAGATAATTTGTATTAAACTTTTTATTTTTCAATTAGTAAATATAGTTTGCACTTAATAAATTACCAACCTAACATCTACAAGTCTTTGAAATATTTTAAAAATATTTTTGAAACTTTATTAATTATTATAATTAGAAAAATAATAACAATTCTTTTAAAATTTCATTATTAAAAGAAAAAGATATTTTTTCCGACTATAATGTCCTAAATTTATATTATTTATTAAAGCAATTAATCAAATATGCCATAGTTTTATTGCATTTTTATTTTACTATTTGGAACAGACTTTCAGTAAAAGGAGCTAAATAGTTAAAAAGGTAACACATGATTTGCATTCCCCAATGAGTCCTGTATTTAACTAATAAAACCAATTTTGTCTACAGAATTTAATTTCTTGAAATGTCATTAATTTACGTGGAGACGGAGGTAACAGATAAAAAAATTACCAAGATTTTATTTTTAAATAATGATAAAAAATAATTACATTCATTTGTGAATACGTCAAGAAAGTTTTATAAAATCCGACAATTATTTGATTTTTGCTAGAATTTCCAAATTAATGTGTTTGTCAACGGAAAAAACTGAGTTTTGTAATATTACGTTTTCTATTGTAAAACACTCGTAACGATTTGGCTTCCCGCTAACGAAAATAAAAACAAGAATTTTTTTACCAAATTTCGAATTGTTAGAAAGGATTAAAAAAATTTTAACAGTAATTAAAAAATACTTTGATCTTTCATCTTACAAATAACAAGCATTTTAATAGAAAAAGTTCGTTTTTATAAAGTTGGGACATTTTTTTCTTCTGTCTATGCTGTTTTTTCAGCGATTTAGTGGAGGTACTAAGTTTATGTTATAATTTCGAGGAATGATCAAACTATTTTAAAATTATTTTTTGAAATTTTTTAATCTTTGGTAACACGTTCAAAATTTTGTTTTAATATCTTTTTTTTATATAAATGGCTGCAGGTGTTTACAAATTATTTACGAAGACGCTTGTTTGAAAATTTACCAATAAATTTTAAATTTACTAAAATTACCACTTTTATTTTCTGATAGTGTCATGCATGGAGACCCGTATTTACACAAACAGACTCATATAAAAATTCAAAGTTCTTTTTAAAATGCTTGGCGTCGCTGAATTGTCGCGCGCTTCACCATTTATAATGAGTAAATACAGTTTTTTTTTTATTAAAAATATCACTTGACTGCTAAAAATTAGCACATAGGTTTTAATGTTTTAAATTTTTCTAAATTATTCTAATTAAAATGTTTGAAAATAAACATTAATTATAAAATTTACTATTCATCTAAAAGAAACTTTTACGTGACAATTGGGTTTAATTTTTAACTAAAATTTCTAATGTTCTAAAAATTGTTACAGCAACAAATCCTTTTGTCTTTCCTATTGATAAAAAACATGTTTTTGACGATAAAACTGTTTAAAATAAACGAATACTGTTTAAATAGATCTTCTACTAAATTGCGGGTAACTCCTAAAATTAATGGTTAAAGTAATAAAAATGTCTCGGATTAATTAAATAAAATTAATTAATTAATTAATTATATATATATATATATATGTGTGTGTGTGTGTGTGTGTGTGTGTGTGTGTGTTGGGTGCGTGTGTATATAATTAATAGTTAAAGTAATAAAAATGTGTCGGATTAATAAAAAAGTCATTAATGATACATATATATATATATATATACATATATATACATATATATATATATATATATATATATATAGAGAGAGAGAGAGAGAGAGAGAGAGAGAGAGAAAGAGAAAGAGAGAGAGAGAGAGACTAATTGAAAATAATTCCAAGTACTTCAGAAAATTTTAATAAATCTCGGGAATGAAAAATATTTTGATTAAAACGATAGAAAAGTCAACTCAACCCCAAAATATATTGAATAATGAAAACTTCATCAATACATCAGAAAGCAGAACAAAAAATTAAAAAAGAACGAAAAATATGATAGCAGCAATCAGATAGTTATTTTGAAAGAATACGCTATTTTCTTAACGTAGAACACATTAATTTTTTTAGCGGGGTGATTTGTTAGCAAATAAAAGATTATAACCTGTAACCGAAACGCATGCAAATCCTGACGCTTTGAAAAGTACATTAAGTAGAGAAATTCTCGGGCTTTGCCCCACCAAGGGAAACTGGTTTCTTGATCCGTCTATTTAATGTAGCTTTCCTAATATATATATATATATATATATATATATATATATATATATATACGGACACCTGTTTTCCTCATAAAAGGAAATTGTTGAACTGTAGCTGTGGATCCCATCATCAAAGGAAATTATTCCCCTCACCCCCTCTGCCCCGTACTTTCCTAACCCTGATTTTCTGCGTCCTGTTTGCGGGATCTAACTAGGTAACCAAAAGTGACGGCTTTACAGCCCTTTCCCTACACCCTCCTCTCCTTGCACCACGCTTTTCAATGTTGCGGTAAACGAGCCATTTCTAAGGCTCTCTATTCATCTACGTGCTATGACTTGACTTTAAAGATGACCCCCGATTGAGATACGGTCGTTAATACCGTCCGTGGAAAGAGTAGACGAACTTCTTCACATATATATCTGTGGGAGATCCTATTGACAAATTCTAAGCATTTTTTATTTTTTATTTTCTTCTCAGCGCGTTGAAGTAACAGAAATGGGATTCTACAGAAGAATACTGAGAATTATATGGACTGAACACGAGGAGGAAAAGACAGTTGGGGTTTCTAGGGCATATGATGAGGAAGAGGTTCTTGGAATACTCACAGGACAGACTGAAGGCAAGAGAGACAGAGAAAAACAGCGCATGACATACATAATGAGCTTGAGTAAGTGGATGACCAACCAGTGTTCAGGAGAAATAACAGAAAAATAAAATTTATTACGAGCTATAAAGTAGGTATTCCACTAAATCGCTGAAAATACAGCAGAGCATGAAGAAAAGGGGCTATTAGAAACTTAATAAAAAGGACGTTTTTCTGTCAAAATATCTGTTATTATTAAGAGGAAAGATCAAATTATTTTAAAAAATTTTTAATCCTTTCTAACATGTTCGAATTTTTTATAAAAATCCTGTTTTGATTTTTATTTGCGGGTAACCAAATCGTTACGTGAGTTTACGACGGATAATAATATTACATAACTCATTTTGTCCGGTGAAAAACTCATATCATTTGGAAATTCTTGCAAAAGTCAAATAACTGTCGGATTTTAATGAACCTTTCAGAACTTATGAATGAAATTTGTGAATGAATAATCTAATTCACTAATGAATTAAATTATTTTTGAAATTATTATTTTTAAAAATTTTGGTAAAATATTATTACATCTGTTATCCCACCACCACCACCACCACTCCACGTGAATTTATGATATTTTAAGAAATTGAATTTTGTTGCAAAAATTGGTTTATTAGTTAAACGCAGGACGCATTGGGGAATGTAAATCAACTAAGTTTTTGTCAGATATTTTATCTTTATTTTCAAAAATCTGCTCCCAATTGTAAAATAAAAAATGAAAAATGAAATGAAACTGACATTATTTAATTAGATAAACTTTTGATTAATTTTATAAATAATATATGTCAAGGAAATTATATTCTGAAGAAAAAATGTTTTTCGATTGATAAATGAAATTTTAAAAGAATTGTCTTCATTTTTTTAATTATAATAATTTATGAAATTTCGAAAATATTTTTTAAATACTTCAAAGATTTATTGTCGTTAGTTTATTAACTTAGTAAGTGAAGACTATATTTATTAATCGAAAATTGAAAAGTTTAATACAAATCATGAAGGCATCGAATTTTAATTTTTGTTTGTTTGTTTGTTTGTTTGTTTGTTTGTTTGTTTGTTTGTGTAATTGATTTTTTTGTATAGTAATTTCTATGTGTTCATAAAAAGGTCATGTGTTTTACAATTTCTACCCCTTAAAGGAAAAAATTGCACAATTTTGTCACTTTCGGTCGCCATAAACTTACCATATCTCGTATCTGCTGGCTGTCATCGCATGTTAAATACACGTGGAAGAGGTCAGAACACACTGTGTTTAAAAAATAAAATTTCATGCTTGTTTACAAATGTGTCGATCGTTCAATAATGGCGGAGATATTGAAAAAAATTTAAATCTCAAAATTTCAGATTCCAATCAATGTAATTTCTGTTTGAAACACACCAGAGTATTTTTCTTACTGGAAATAGTAAATTTAATCGTTTAGCTTTCAATTAAAACTAAAATAAAAGTTTCAAGAAATTTTTATTTTTATTTTTAAAAATTCAATTTAAAAGTTAGGTATCGAAAATGAGTGGAGGTACCTTTTATAAAGAATAAAAAATTGTAAAGAGCCATGATCGCCCGTGACCTTCGGTGTACAGCACATAAAATGTCATATCTCTTCATGATATTATGGATCATGACACTCCCCAGTTTCCTTTTCTTTACTCTCTATGAATTGTCATATTCATCTGAAAATTAGTGCAGTGGTTTCTTGTTGCCTTTTCCACGTTAGTCCTGGGTATGTCGATAAACTAAATTAGGGCCTCAGTATGTGAAAATCAGGCCTCTGATCGATCAAGAGATTAGAAGTTTTGAGGAGCGTAAAACCACATCTTAATTGCTGTTTTTATCAGGTCCACCATAACCCGGATTAGTAGGACCTGTTAAGCTCCCAGCTGAGGGCAAATAGTGAAACCCCCAAACAAAAACAAAATACTGTGAAAGCATAAAAATATATTTAAAATTGCCATTATACATTTTTATATTTTCAAATGTCCAACAATAGCTATTTGTAGTGAGTAAAATATCCAGCGACACAATTTAAAAGCATTTTATCTCTAGTTGAAAGCATACAATTGCGTTCAAAATATATTTAGTTGAAGCCATAAAATTGTGTTCAAAATATTTAGATTTCGTCATTAAATAACCCCTAGAGGTTGATATGACACTAACCAATATGAAAGAACATTTTCATGAAATTAATCAATATGATATTCTACAATTTCAAACTGTATTCCAAAATATAAGGTCAACAAAACCACAACATAAACACACATATCACCGCTTCTAGTAATCATGTCCACACAAATATGCACAAAGCTGAGTATCATCTACCATGGAATTAGTTGTGAAAGCAAAACAACACATTTTATTAAACTACTTCAAGGCTCCCCAGAAAATTAAATTTCGGTATCAAACAACCCATAAAGAGCTGATATTCCGTAAAACAAACAAATCAATCAAACGTTCTCCGCGTTTTGGAATTCAGAGTTTTCCTTCCCTTCGGTTGGTTGCTATCCAGTTTTAGTCCACTCTACTCTGCTACTTAACACATAACTGAAAGGTGATGAGATAGATTTATGTCTTTCTCAAGGGTATTTGTGCAAAAATGAACCCAAAGCAATTAGATTGAAATTTTCACCTGTTTCACTTTTTCCACCGACATCCGCTATTCGTTCGGCACTACCTTTTCTGAAGCTGCCATATCCTTGCAGGTTATATATGGTCATGGCTTTTGCATAGCTTTCTTTTCTTGAATATCTGCCATTTATCGTATCTTCTTCGGAAGGGAAATGTTGTGTGTTTCTTTCTCTACAATTTTGAATTTGCAATTGTCCTTCTAAATAGTTTGCCACTCAAAATTCGAGAACTGTCGGTTCAACCGTTTGACCCATAGTTGCTCGAACAGAAGACATGAATTGATGTAGGTACTGTCAACAAATTAGGATAACTGAGATTTGTAATAATTAAAGAAAAATAAAGTCTTACATGAAAATTTTATTTTACTTTTAATCATAGGCTAATATATGAAATTTAATAACCCGGATGTAAGATACCCTTATATAATAGAAACCCGGATATAAGAGAGGTTTCTCCGGTTCTAAATTACAGCATGTGATATACAACAGAAAAAAGGATATAGGATAAACCCGGATATAAGAGAACGTTTATCCTGACCCAGTAAGTCTATTATATCCGGGTTAAACTGTAATAATCTAAATACTTCACTATATTTCAAAACTAATTTAAATTTACTGGGTCTCCTCTTCGTTATGAAATTCCTGATTTTAAATGTCACTTTCAGAAAATAATCATCAGAATATATTCCTCTTTATTAAAAAACCTTCCAAAAATAAAATATAAATTTAGCAAAATATAAATAAAATATAATTTTATCAAACTAAATTTGAGGATCATTAGCTAATTTATGTGATTTGAAAAAATATTACTTATTTTAATTTAATAAATCGTTGAAATGAAATACATTCATTTAATACGGAGGTAGGTATTTACGTAAGGTGTTGACAGGATGACTGTATAGTTGTTTATCTAATTTTTTTCTACTGTGGACATATCTGTAAAAATTACACGAGGTATATATATCTAACGTGAATGTTTTTTGTTTTTTTTAATGTCTAACTACCTAGCCATCTTTAAAATTTAGGAAGATATTCTGAATAATCGGTTTTACTGAATTTACGGTACATGAAATTTACTGTAATTACCGTTCTTATTTTTTATAACATCTTGCATGGACGTCCGTAGTTACAAAAATGGGCACCTTTATATATACACACACAACACACACACACACACACACACACACACACAAAAAAAAAAAAAAAAAAAAAAAAATTGAAAATACCTTTGAAGTTATTGGTTATCGCTGAATTGTAGCAAGCTTTTTCATTTATGATTAGTAAATATATATTTTTAGTCAATAACAATATCAACTAACCGAGACAAATTTTTTCAGAAATTTAAAGATTTTAAACTTTATAAATTATTCTAATTAACATTTTTAAAAATCAAAACAATCTTGTAAAAATTCATTATTCATCGAAAATAATCGATTTAATTATGACAATAATGTCCATAATTTATCTTATTCGTAAAAGCAATTAAAAGTTTTTCTAATTAAATAATGTCTGAATTTTATTGCATTTACATTACAATTCCGATTAGATTTTCTCTGACTTGTCCTATTTGGCAAAAATCTGATTTAAATTTTCCGAGGATTTGTCTTACAACTAATATAAAATGTAAGTGATAAAAATAAATATAGAAAATTCATAATATTAAGTTAGTAGAAGGGGCTAATAGATTTTATGAAATATTTTTACAAATATCTACTACAAAAAAGACTAAAAATTAATTCAATTTGTAAATTAGTCTTTAAATTTTTATTAAAATCCGAGAATTATTTTTTATTTATTTCTTTTTATAAGCGTTTCACCCCGAGCAAGGCATGTCACTGCCACTACTGCGCATGGGGCTACATAGAGTGGGGAAAGGATGATTAAATAAAGGAAATGTCAGAGGGTGGGTGATAGGCGGGTAAGGATACCGAGAATGGTTAAATATAGGAAATGTCAGAGGGTGGGTGATAGGCGGGTAAGGATACCGAGAATGAGGGTTGGCTAGATGAGAGTTTTCTGAGAATAATTGGGAGTTAGTGTGATAGGAGGTGTCTATTGACCCTTCATTTAAACACCTAGATATTGTAGCTGTCGGGAAAGCAGACTTGTGGAAGTGAATTCCACAGGCGGGAAGCGCGAGAAAAGAAGCTGTTGGAGTAGAATTTACGGTTATATCTTATCTGTTTAACTGTAAAAGGGTGTGACCTAGTTGCTAATCTAGTATCTCGTGTAAATTCGTGCTTAGGCGGCACCAGTGATCTAAGTTCATCGGAGCAGAAGCCATGAAAGTACTTGTAGAAGAGGCACAGGGAAGCCACGTCACGCCGGTGAGAGAGTGGTTGCAGCCAGTCTACCAAGTCAGTATCAACCACGTTACAGATCCTCCTTTGTATTTTGTCAAGAAGCCCAAGGAGAGCAGCAGGGACACCCGACCAGATATGGCAGCAGTATTCAATACACGGGCGGATGGTAGATTTGTATTTGATTTTTGTAAGAATTTCCAAACCATTAGGTATCCGCCATAAAATAGACACTAAAATTTTCTATATTAATTTCTATATTAATTTCTATATTAATTTCTATATTAATTTCTAATGCCCGACTGACTCAAGAAAAACAACAAAAATGTAATTAAAACTTAGTTGATGCTACTTTTGTGTATTTTGTCCTTTCACGGTGTTGGCGATCTCTTTCCACTTCCCTACCCTTTTTAGATAAATTACTTTTTTTTTTTTTTTTGTTATCACTTCTCAATCCTGTACTGTCATCCATTAACACAAGTGCGCTAGGTAAGTTATGCATTGTTTTGTTAATTTCCTCATGCATTCAAGTTGTCCTGTGAGTATCAAATTTTCCGAACCCGCTTTCCTAATGTGCTCTTGAAATTTCAACTTTCTCTTCCTGGTGTTAAGTATAAGTTTCCATTTTGTTTCTCTTTTCTCGAAAACTTCGTCGTTGCTCACATGTTCGGTCCATGGTACCCTCAGCATCCTTCTGGTGTAAGAGATACTCGTAGGAAAAATGGAAAGTTAAATACGGGGATTTACTGGTAAAACATGGCTGAAAAGAGCACAGACAAAGTATGGGAATGACTTTGTGAATGACTTTGTGCTGCAAACGATGAAAAAGGGTTCATAAAACTGTAGAAGAAAGAGGGGGAGAGAGACGGAGAGAAAATATTCAGGACGAAAGAGATATGGACATAGAGACAAAAGGAAAAACAAGGCCCCGGCGAAAGAGTGATACAAGGAGAGAAAGAGAGGAAGGCAAGAATAAAAAAGATAAACAGCGGGAGAGCCAGAAAGAGAGGGGTAGAAACAGAGCCACAACTATCAGCTATAGAGAGTGGAACATGGAACAAAGCGAAAGACCGAGACACTGAGAAAATTAAAAAGAAAGAAATAGTGGAGGTGAGAACGAGAGAGAGAGATGGAAACATGGCAAACAGAAAGAGCGGGGTAGGAGACTGTGATAACGAGAGAGTTACAGCAAAACACTACACTTTATTTTGAAAAGACGCCCAAAGAAAAAAAGAGATAGAGATAGGGAAATAAGAAAAATATACAGAATGAGAAGAGTGACAGATAATTGGCAAAACAGAAAGGCAAAGTAATAAAAATATATAGAATGTTATGCTTTCACAGTTGAATACATGGTAGATGATACTCAGCATTTGTGCATATATGTTTGTGAGAATGTGTGCAGTAATATGTGTATATGTGCAGGCATATATATATATATATATATATATATATATATATATATATATATATATATATATTCCTCAGAGCCTGAGTAAACATGTATAGTCATTAATCTCTCTCTCTCTCTCTCTCTCCACACATATATATTAATGACTATACATGTTTCCTCAGGTCCTGAGAAATACGTTGAGCAGGAAACTCAGGGTCGTGCTACAGTGAACAAAAGAATCTGTATTTAATATATATGGCGCGATGGGTAAATTGTCGCCGTTTTATATTATTAATTCTGCACATGCACGTTGATTGTTTTTCTTATTTTGTTGGCTGTGCAGATTAGTAGGGGCAGTTGGGCACGTATGTGAGAAAAGAGCACCATGACACATTTCACTCCCCTAGAAATTTGGAAACGACATGATGTACTGCTTAGCATTCGCGCTCCAAGAAGAACATTTCAGAGTGTTTAGGTGTTACTCTGAGGAGAGTTCAACGAATTCAGAGAGAGTGGGAGGAAGTCAATGGTGATTACAAAGGTACGGCAGTTCGGAAAACTCACTCTGACAGTTCTTATAAAAAATATAAACCCCAAATTTGTTGGCGAGGATCTCAGATTCAACACGAAGACCTACATAAATTGCTTTCAGGGGGTAGTACTGGCTCAAGAGTGTGGCTGATGGAAGATCCTATGTCTAGCAACAAGACTCTGCACCATGCCACATACGCAGGATAATTTTGGTATGACTGTCAGACAATTTCTAGGACCACATTACTCATCACATCTCGTTACGTAACTCTCCAAAATGCAATCCCTTGATTATTATGGGCAGGGTGGAGTTGTGCAAGGGACCAACAAAATTCTTTCTAACACTAAAGATGAATTGAAGGCGAGGATTATGGCAGTATTCAACAACATAAACAAGGAGACAGTCCAGAAGAGTTACAGGAACTTTCGAAGTTGTTTTTAAAGCTAATAGCGATTTTAATGACTAAATTCATTGTTTCATATTTAAAGATATTTTTGTGTTATTTTGTTGAAATTATATGTCAGTGTTAATTTCATTTTTGTGTAATTACACGCACGCACACACACACACACACACACACACACACACACACACACACACACACACACATATATATATATATATATATATATATATGAAGAGGAACACACACAGAAAGAGAGAGAGAGTGAAGGATGGGACATAAAGCTATAAGAATGTGTCAGATTACTAAGCAAAAATCCCTTACTTCTTTAAGAATTACTTTGTTTACGTTGTAATAAGAAATTGAACAGAAATTTTAAGAATTTATGACGAGAAGGATTTTACTTGTAGACACTATTCAATCTTGGTGGATCAGTAATGTTCTTCGTGACTGTATCTATATAGGCACGTCGGATCTAACGGTTACCCTTGACAAGGCGGAGGCATGATCAAATGCAGGCAGAGGGTGCATATTACTCTTTATTAAAATATCTCGAGTATACATGCCGGTAGACGAAAACAATTATACTGTTTAAAAATAAATACGGAACGTCTACTCAAATATGGGTATCCACTAAAATAAATTTTAAACTCATAGATAGATAGATAGATATGTGAGTTCGTGTATATATATATATATATATATATATATATATATATATATATATATATATACTACCAGTACTGCTATGCTTGAGAAACTGCGCAAGTGTGTCTATGCGTGTAAATGATATACGCCTTTAGTAAATTATGCGTGGGTGTCTAAAATTTTGCTTATGATATATATATATATATATATATATATATATATATATATATATATATGGGGGGGTATATGGTTGCGTGTGAGTGTTTATGTTGGAGTGTGTGTTTGACAGCGAGCCAAGTCTAATTGGGCAGAATTCGTCGTCATTCTAAGTTGGTAGTCAACAAAACTCTGTCGTGAGGATTATGGTCGGCAAAGATTAATCATCCGATTAGAGAAAAGGCTCATTTATCAAGAGTGAATAGCTCAAAAGACAAAAGCAAATTGACTTTGATCATTTATCAATCGTTAACGTTTGATCCACTGGGCTCTTCCTAACAGCTTTCTTTTCTTTCATGCTTTTTTCTCATCTGTTCTTCTCTTCTTTTCTTCCATATCTTTATTGATTTTTTAGTTTCAGTCTCTCTGTATTCTGTCCGTCAATACATCATTCTCTCTCTCTCTCTCTCTCTCTCACTCTCTCTCTCTCTCTCTCTCTCTCTCTCTCTCTCTCGTATCCATTTTTCTATGTATCTCTTTCTCTTTCTTTCTAAAGAAAAATATCAAGTTATATCAACTTTCATTCATCGTTTATTTTTTATTTATTTTTTACTCTCATTTGTAATTACTGGCTTTTTTGTTTTTATTCGTTTGTTTCTTCACTTCTTTCTCTCTTTTTTTTTTTTAGTTTTTCTTTCTTAAGAAAAATAATAAGTTAGTAATTTCACAGTTTCATTCATCTTTTTTTTTCCCCGTTTGTCTTTTGTTTATCGTTTATTTTCATTTGTTTGTTTCTTCACTTCTTTTGTCTTTCTTTCTTTTTTTTTTTTTTTTTGAAGAAAATATTAAGTTAACAAATCCACAAACTTTTTATTCATCGTTTATTTTTTACACCCGTTTTTATTTCGTTTCTTTTTCATTCCAGTCATTTGTTGCTTCCTTTTTTCTTTCTTTTACTTTTCTTTTTCTTTCTTTTACGAAAAAATATTACATTAACAAATCCACAAAATTTCATTTATCGTTTTTATTACTCACGTTTTGCTTTCGTTTTTCTTTCGCTTTATTCATTGCTTGTTTCTTTCTTTTTTCACTTTTTTTCACTTTTTATCATTCATTCTAATTTTTTCTTAAACTATCAAATCCTTTACCAGACTTTCTTTCAATTTCCTTTTCTGCTTCTTTTTTCATTCTAGTGTTGTGTTACGTTCTTTCTTTCTCCTTCCTTTATTCGTTCTATCTTCCTTTCCA
Organism: Ascarosepion bandense; assembly: GCA_037127315.1. Taxonomy (NCBI): domain Eukaryota; kingdom Metazoa; phylum Mollusca; class Cephalopoda; order Sepiida; family Sepiidae; genus Ascarosepion; species Ascarosepion bandense. Next base: position 3,615,328 of record JBBBDQ010000885.1, on the reverse strand, counting down.
CATCCTTCATTTCTTCAAATAGTTCCTAAAGTTATAAAATTCATCAGACATCTTTATTTTTAAAGCTTTCTTTCTTTCGTCTCTTTTTTATTTATTTTTTTTTTTTCATTCTTTTGTGGTTTCAATTCTTTTTCTTTTCTTTTCTTTTCTTTAGTTTTTGTTCATTCGTTCTTACTTTTTCTTAAGCCATCAAATATTTTACCGACATTCATAGTTTATTTTCTTCATTGAACCGGTTCCTCATTACTCATTCTTCTATATCTCTTCTTTATTGCCATTTTCCACGCCATTTTCCTTTTCTCTAAGCTTTACGTTCACCGATTAATTTGTTTTTCATAACTGTTCCTTTTACTTTGTTCCTCTTTTTAATGTTTACTTTTTCTTTCATTCTTCACACACATACGCGCGCGCAGACAGACAAACAGACATGCACACACACGCACGCAAACACACACACACACGGGGTGTATCAAAAGGTTCTAAGCAAAATGTTTTTCGAATGTTTTCAAGTTCAGTCAAAGCAGATTAGAAGGCCGCAAACAACGTTAACAAATGCGCGGATATCTAGATGAAACCAATGAAGAAATAATTGTTTTTCTTGTTCCTCTGTTACTTCAATAAAGATCATTTCAATGTTTTCCAGAAAGTTATAGTTATATATATATATATATATATATATATATATATATATATTTGTGTGATGTGTGTGTTGAAAGGGAGAATGAATAAACAACGCATACATGCATAACACAAATATTTTATAATAAAACCAGATTTATTCGCAGAAAATAAGAAAAACAGAACAGAGAAAAAAAAGAAAGATAAAAAGAAAGAAAGAAAGAAAGAAAGAAAAGGAAAAGAATTCAATCAAAACGAAACAAAATTAAAAGAAATAGACCTACGCCTTCATCACACTGAAACACCGGTTCCCGTACAATCACCAAAGTTAAGCCGCTTCCTGATGTTAATTATAACTTTCCATTTTGTTTCCCTTTCGTTTTCATTTTATTCAAAACTCGTTGTTGTTCACGTGTTTGGTCCATAATAGGTAACGTCTTAATAAAAGTGAGGTCTTAAAATCCTTTAGAAAAAAAAATAGAAATTAATAAACAAGTTGGTTTTAATATGTCAATTTTCCGTCATAAAAGAGACTAAAAAAGATTAAAGTGAAAATGTCCCATTCTCTTTTAGGTACATTCGAGTAATATCGTATTTTTTTTGGGTGTTTAGAACACGCTTTTGTTACCCGAGAATCAAACTCTGTTTATACTTACAACTGTGTCAGTTCCTGGAGTCTTCCAAGCTGCGCCAGCGTCTGCACATTTCTAGTCGCAGTGGTAACATTTCCTGTTTTGATGTTGTTTTTACTTCAGTTGTATACTTGACACCCCTGTCCTGATTAACAATGGCTCATTTTATCCTTGATAACGCCGGTTCTGGCTTGAAAGTTGGTTAAGTATTCATTCATGCGTAGAATGTGAGTAAATTAGATATAGCAGAACCCATCCCTTTACATTTAAAACCACAGTCACTATCCCCCAACTTGTCGGCTCGCTTTGGTCCAGGCCACACAAACAACAGGCTAAAGTAAAAGTAGAAGAAGCAAACAGAAGAAAAACGTGCTGAGTGGACTGGAAGATTATTCACAGAGTCTCAGACGTAAGCACGCAACTGAGACTTATGGAGATATCTGATCAGGTGCTCAAAAGTACAGAGGCGCTACGAACATGCTAAACCATGTAACTGGTGATGATGAAGGTGTGTTGAAAGTTTCTAATCTGAACTAAAAAGGGATTCCATTAATAAATTCTACAAGGATATTAAGAAGATGAAGTTTGCTTAAAATTATAAAGTACAAGAAGCTAAGTATACTACCACGCCCTAAATGTAAACGAAATATCAAAGAGGAATGTAAGTGTGAAGTGTCTAATATATATATATATATATATATATATATATATATATATATATCCGAGTGAGTATAGAATGAGGAGAGAAAAAAGAAAAAAAAATTTCCGTCCAAAACATTAATTTAAAACAGTGCTCGATATATGATGTATAGAGCAGTGAATATTTATTATAAATTATGTTTAGAACATGTACATAATTTCTTCAATATATGGCCGCTTCCCTACAATCATATGGTTGTTTCAGTGTTTGGATTTAAACACTTCTTCGGGGGAAATAATTAACAAATATTTTATCAAATTTGTCTATGTTGATGCCTATTGTGTTATTTCCCCAGAAGTGTTTAAATCCAAACACTGAAACAACCATATGATTGTAGGGAAGAGGACATATATAGAAGAAATAATATACATGTTCTAAAATATAAAGTATAATATATATATATATATATATATATATATACACACACACACACACACACAAAAGTAATGTAAGTGTGAAGTATTTGTCTTTATCATGCGGCTTCCCTCTGTCTTTTCTACAAATATTTTCAGGGTTTCTGATGATCTTCTTTCCCTGGTGTCACGATCACATGAATTTACTCGTGCTACTAGATTGGCATCAAGGTCTCACAATTTTACTGTCACAATAGTTAAATGTAATCCCCACATCTACTCGAACAGTTTCTTTCCCGCACTTCCCGCCTGTGGAATTCCCTTCCGTATACTAGCTTCTCTGATAGCAAAATCTTCAAACGTATAAGTAAAAGTTAGTTGCTATCTTCTATCTTCCTAAATTCCATCCACCTCTCCCAAATTCTATCCTTCCTTCGGTATCCCCTGTAACCTGTTTTTTTTTCTTCTCTCACTCAAGCCCCTGCGCACCAGTGGCAGGCCTGCCATGCTTGTGGTGAAAAGGTTATATATAAAAGTTGTCATGAAAATAAAGACAACAAAGAGAAGAGAATTATAAATATACGTATATGTGCGTTGTGGTGCAGTGGATATCGGCTCGGAACGAGAGATCGGGGAACCGAGTTCGAATTCCAGTTGCATTCACTTACGCACAAATACCCTTAGGAAAGGTATTAACCCGTCTCTTCCCTCCAGTTATGGGTTAAATAGCAGGGCAGATTGGGTTCTATATTCTTGGCTGGCAACCAATCTACCGCAGAAAGCAATGGCAACCTACTGCGATAATCTTCTTCCCAGTCAGTCATGTCTCGAAAAAGACATGATCGCCCAAGTGTGTTTCACGTATGGCACTTAACTGACTGATATATGTCTGTGCATGTGTACATAAATGTATGTGTGTGTGTGCAGATGTATGCCTTGTACGTATGGATGTGTGTGTGCGTGCGCACGCGCGTGTGTAAGAGAGTATTTGGAAGAGAGTTCACCAAAACTCACTCTTAGCTGGACTCTCTACATCCGCGCGCGGAACTCAGACAAAGCTATACTGCAGGGCAGAATCTCAGTTGGGAAAATGCAGACAAGCGGCCAACCCTGCATATGCGGTGTCTACGAGAATTTTTTTTGCCGGAGCGAAGGTACTCGGAATGTCCCAGAGTAAAAATTGGCCTTTCTGTGTAGTCTTAGGTAAATACTGAGTACGCCAACATTCTATTCTTGTTGGACTCTCTGCCTTCCGGCTGTGAGAAGCCCAGACGAGAATATGATGATGGGCAGAGTCTCGTCTGTGGCAAATAAACGAAAGTACGTCCCCTTATACGCAGGGTCTACGGGGAATGTTTGACCGAGCGTACGTGTCTAATGCAGCACGTAAAAATCGGACTTCTGCCACATCCGGCTTTTGTGGAAAGGTTTGGGTAAATATCGAGTATTTGGAAGAGATGGCGCTGAAATGTGCTAATTCCTATCAAGGTGTTCGCAAATAAATTCTGATGTTTTATTTTTAGTCAAAGGTTGTGCAAGTGAGTTGAATATAGTGCTTTTCGGCACCGCCTCTTACACGAGTGTTTATGGGCGGGTCATTATTTTGAGAAACAAGCTCCACGATATCTACCTAATGTCCTAATCAGATTGTTTTCTGTTCACAATAGAAATGGCATTTTTTTTCCACAGGAGTGCGTACGTCGCGAGAAGGGTGGAGCGGAAGCAAGCGTGAGTCGTTAACAGGTGCGTTTGTAAACAATCGAGCTGGAGCAGGTGCCCAGGCGGCAACATCAAAAGGAAAAATTCCAACTTTTAAGCTATTGTGTTTATGGCTTAAATTAAATGCTGCTTTCGATTTTATTCTTGCATCTTATGTAAAAGTGCACAACGCGTATTGAACTTGTTTACGAATGATCAAAAGAAAACATAAACAAAACATATGTAAAGCTCTTTTTTCTCTCTCCCTTTCTCTCTCTTTCTTTCGCTCTTTCTCTCTCTCTCTCTCTCTCTCTCACACACACACACATACAAACACACACAGACATACATATATATACATATATAATTCCAAGTTTAGTTAAAATCAAAGAAAAGTACGTTGTTAAGAATTTCACAAAATTACTTAGTAAATTTTTCTGGTCTATAATCAAACATATATATATATATAGTGTATCGAGGCAGCAAATAATTTTCTAAACATATACTGTTAAATATAAGAGACAATGTCAACACAAACTTTATGTCAACACAAAATAAAATCGTCGGTGATGGTGGATGTTATTGTACTATCGTCTAAATAACCTCTCTAAAGATGGCTCATGTGAGCCGAAAGCTTAAAAGCAAATTAATAAAAAATTATCCAAATGTTGGAGAATTTTTGTCTTTATTTTCAACTGAAATCAAAGCCAAAATACGACGTTTAGAACGGCTCATGATTAAACATACTAGACATTCATTGTCTCTTATATTTAACAGTATATGTTTAGAAAATGTATATATAGTGTTCAGATATGCTACTGTTTAGCGCCAAGATTGTTGTATTTTCAGTAACTGATTACTGATAAAAGTTATTTTGGTAAGCAGGTTTTTATTGGAAAGTGTTCGATATTGGGGTGGAGATAGAGCGTTGATAGTTTTAATACAAAAAGTTTGTAACTTTAACTGAGCAGGTTCATGCTGATTTCGAAGTAAGGTGAGGACACCGTTATGATGTCTTCATTCACTGGCGCCGGGTTTCTTACTGAACAGCATTCACTTGTGAACAAAAATTCAACATAATATGACTCGAAATTTAACGATGTGAAGGTCTCCATTTAGAAAACATCGGAAATTGGCAGCAAAACAAACACAAGTGTCAATTTGCAGTCATTGAATATTAACACTGAGAGTCGAACATGACATTTTGAAACGTCATATATATATATATATATATATGTCCGTGTGTGCATGTGTGTGTATGTGTGTGTGTGCGTAACACGCTTCGACCTCGTGAAGGACTTCATCCGATTAAAGTAATGTTTTTACCGACGGAATTAAATGTGTAAGAGTGAGTGGGAAAGATATAAATTAGAGCTTTGTTTGTATCTATGCATTCAGGCGAAACGCTAAAGATGTAGAAACGCTGAAATTTAAACACACACACACACACACACACACACACACACACACACACACACACACACATATATATATATATATAGATATATTTAGCTATCTCAAAAAAGTCGCCAAAAATGACCCCCATATTAAAAAAAAAAGAAATTCCCAAACTTATTGAAAACAATATTTTATACTCAAAATCTTTCTCATTATCAAGAAGGACAACCAATGGAAAACTATATCGGTGAAGAAAAAATTGTATTTAGCCGACACGTTTCCTCCATATACACACATAAATACATGCATATATATATATATATTAGGACATTATATATATAGGACATTAGGTAGATATCGTGGAGCTTGTTTCTCAAAATAATGACCCGCCCATGTGTGTGTGTGTGTGTGTGTGTGTGTGTGTGTGTGTGTGTGTGTGTGTGCGTATTATTACGTTAGAACATGTAACATCTACAAACTACTAAAAATTAAAAAAAAATTATGAAATCACATACAGAAACAGAAACAATATTCATTAAACGTAAAAAAGGATATAAAAAAGAAAGAAAAATATAAACTCATTAGGCCTAATATTATAAATTAGAAAAATAGAATAGAATAAATTAAAATTAATTAAGATAAAATAAAATTTACAATAGAATAAAATAAAATAAATAAATAATATAAAATAAACATAAAATAAAAGCCTGATATTATTAGAATAATAACAATAATAAATATAAAATATGTAGCAAAAAAATAAGAATAAGAAATAATAATAAAAAATAAAAAATACAGTAAATAAATTAATAATAATATTAAATATAAGAAAACAGATAAATAAAACATATAAATATATGTGAAAAGTGTATGTATATAATTATAAATATCAATCTATATATATATATATATATATATATATATATATATATATATATATGCAATTTGTTATATATATTATATTATTTATATATTATATATGCGTTCGTCTGACGATCACAAGAGCGTATTTTATTTTCATTTTTAGTAATTTTATTTCATTTTTCCGAGTTATTATGCTACGTTTATGAATTTATATCTTCGCGTTGTGTCTTTTTTTAATATCCTTTATTTTACGTTTTATTAATAGGTTTTTTCTTTGTATATGTGATTTCCTTATTTTTTTTTATAAATGCCTAAAAGATTGTAACCGATGTCAATATCTATCTGCAATTTCCTTCCGGCCAAAATTTTAAATTTGTCCCTTTTACCTGTTTCCATTGCCACTTCTTTCTCTACATTTTCTCGCTTATTTTCCTCTTCACTTTCTATTTTATATGTATCTTTCTTTTACTTCTTTCTTTTTCTTTTCTTGATTTCCCATGTTAATTTTTAATCTTTTCTTCCTCTTTCTTTCCTTTTTTACTTCGTACGGATAAAAATTTCAAAAAAATAGAAGGAAGTGTTGTTCTTAAAATATTTTTTTAAAAATAACGTTTATTACCATAATTGTTAACTAGCTGATGAGACATTGTTCTTTCCATGTCGAAACAAAATGTACAATTTTGTAGTAGTTTGTAATTTTTACATGTTCTAACGAAATGATTAGTAATAAATATTTTTTGCACTATCTTTACATTAATGTTTTGAACGTTGCAATTATTTTCTTCGTTTTTATTCATTTGTATATATATATATATATATATATATATATACAATATATATATATATATATATATATATATATATATATATAAGTGTGTGTGCTTGAAAAATCTTTCTCTTTGTGTATATCATTTCATCATTTTGCAATTATTTTCTTCGTTTTTATTCATTTGTATATATATATATATATATATATATATATATATATATATATATATATATATATATATATATATATATAAGTGTGTGTGCTTGAAAAATCTTTCTCTTTGTGTATATCATTTCATCATTTTGCAATTATTTTCTTCGTTTTTATTCATTTGTGTATATATATATATATATATAACAATATATATATATATATATATATATATATATAAGTGTGTGTGCTTGAAAAATCTTTCTCTTTGTGTATAACATTTCATCATTTTTTTAAAGCCAAATGATTTGAGCTGAAACATTGTAACCAAATGTCACTATCTATTTGTAATTCACATACGTACACATGAATACACAGCAACGTGCACACACGGACATATATATATATAAAAATATATATATATATATATATCAGATTATTTTAAAATTTATGTTCGATTCTCTTTGAATGAGTGCAAATGATAAATGAAATCATTTTACTTACCTTGTATAGACTCTGTCACTCGCAGAATTGCTTAAAGACTTTAGGTAAAATTTTACCTTCAAGTTTCTTGACGTGTCGATGCAATTCTACAAAAATCAGCATAGCGTGATGATAAATGAACACATTTAAATTTGCTTATTTTATTCAGGCTCAGAATACTATAATTACAATAATATATTTGCTTGAAGACGTGAAATCCTAGAATCAGTCGAATGATCAGTCGATATCAAGATTCAAGACACATTCATGTCTGTAAAATATTTTTAATTATTATGTTGGTGGATACTCTTAAGGTGTCTTATTTACTGGCTTTCAAAACGTATGTATCTTTAAGATACTTTCAAAAAAAAAAATTTTTTTTTAAATAAACACCTTTCAATTTTCAGCTAAGACGCATCAGTTGTAATGATAGCGATCTCCCGTGATGATTTCGATTGTTTTGAGCAGCTCATAATAAACTACACCCGCTGATCTGCCCAAATACAGCGCAAAAGCTTAAAACCATGGATATTCTGTTTTGCCGCCGATGTTGAGGCATGATCGGGCTTTCCCCGCATTCATCTACGCTTAGAGTTATCGAAGTGTATCCATTTTTTATAGCCGGTAACGATACGAGGGAAAAACTCTTTCTTTTTCTGCCGTTGAAGTAGATGTCCATACGTGACAAGACGCCGTTCGAGGTCGCTCGGCTCCAAATCGTACCGCACTCAATCTCCTTGCTGATGGATCATTTCTAATTACATTCAAACGTTTCGAAAGAGTTGTGTGATCAACTCTTAAGGATTCTACAAGTCTAGCTTTGTGCTTGAAAGAAAGAATGCCTTCAATACTTCGTCTTCAAACGTTCTTAATCTTCAACATCAAAATCATTATTTTTGAAGACTCTAAACCAATCTCTGCATGCTGCTTTTACAGATTATGGTCGCCGGAAGTCTTAACAATAATTTTGTAAAGTAGTGCAGTAAAATTCCCCGCAAATACAATTTCTTTGCCACCAAATCCGATATGTCTAACGCCATGAAAATCAAAGGTGTTTAGACCTCGGCGAAATGACACACACTGAATTTCAAGCATGCTTTTAGTAGTTTCTAATAGATGCGTTACCATCTGAAACTACGTGCACGCAGTTCTGGGAACGCCATTTGTTGAAAAAAACTAGTTCAATGTCCTAATATATATATATATATATATATATATATATATATATACTGATTTTCTTAAGAAAAACTTTGGTGCTAATATGATGAAAAAACAAAGTGCTGCCAAAAGTATTCTTAAAGGAAAAAGTCTTCTTGACTTTTTAAACCTGTATTAATTTTCTGTGGTGTTAAGTCCTTGTTCAAATATATATATATATAATCTTGGGTAAAGAACAACGAAAATTTTCTTAATTAATTTTTAAAAAAAATTTTTTTCATATATCGGATGTTTTCCCTCGTTTTTTTTTTTTTTGAAGGTCTTTTCTGAGTCAAAAGAATGATGATGAATTATGAAATGCTTTATTGCCGAGGTAGATCCGATGTACGGATAAAGTGTGCTGCAAAATATCTGGTGCTAGATGGATATACACAGAAAAATACAATAGTTACAATGACAGACCTGACAGAATCTACAACACAAAGAACGGTGGTTAATTCGCAATACTTGCCGAAGCAATCATTCCGAATATTACTCGAATGACACTCGAATATTATGTTTCGAACGCTACTATTATTTACTTAAATAAACCATTCCAACCATGCTGCAGGGGTGTCAGCCACTCTACAACATGAAATCTGTAAATAATCATTGTCAAATTTATGTTTAAATTTTCATCCGAAATGTAGAAGATAATTATTAATTTTCAGTAATTTTCGAATAAACAATGAGTAATTTTCAGCAATTAATTTTCAATAATCTCCATAGCTCCCTTTTCTTCGCAGCTCTTAACAATCATTGTCTTTTTATTATTCCTGCCCTTCTTGTTTTGTCCTTCATTTAGGTTTGTTACTCGCTGTTTCATTTCATTTTTCTTGCCATGTGAGTATCATATTTTATATACATCTTTCCATTTTTGTGCCACAGTAATTTCAAATGTCTTTTCCTAATACTAAATATAATTGTCTATTTTCATTAAAGCATCTTCGTTACTCACATACAGCGTCCATGTTATTCTCATCATCCTTCTGCAGAAAACCATTTTGCCTCAAGACTCCTCTCCATCTGTACAATAATTATCCAACATTCAGCGTTATATAAGAGGACTGATATTATTTAATATTTCAACATTCTTTTGTGTTTCTAAATAAATTTTCCAGTTTTTTAATCAGTATACACGATGGGGTGATCATGTCTCGAAAGAGACATGACTGACCGGGCAGAAGATTATACCGCAGTAAGTTGCCATTACATTCTGTGGTAGACTGGTTTGCCTACCAAGGCTATAGAACTCAATCTGTTCTGTTATTTAACCCATAGCCTGGGGGAGAGACAGATTAATACCTTTCTCAAGGGTATTTGCACGTAAGTAATGCAACGAAACCAACATCAATTCGAACTCTCTTATTTCTCGTTCCGAGCCGCTATCCGCTTCACGAGAATGCACATCTCTTTTTCTTAATACATTGTTTGCTTTTGGTAAGACATCTGTTCTCTCGGATCTCACGTTCATCTGCTAATAAATTGTCCATAATTTGCTGTCAAATAGGATGATTGATATGACATTGCATTTCAACTCTTCTTCTTCTTCTTGTATGTGCCCTGTCCCTTCAGGACGTAGGCGATCATGGCCCTCCACGTCTCCCTATCCCTTGTGGCCCTTAGTATGTTTGTTCCTGTTACTCCTGGCAACCCCCGTTGCGTCATCCACCAGACCAGGTCCTGCAAATATGTTATCCGCTGCCTTCCTCTGTCTCTCTTTCCCTCTACCTGGCCAGTTAGTATCAGTTTCTCCAAGCTCTCCTTCCTCATTGCGTGTCCCAGGAACTTCAGTTGTGTCTTCCTGATGCTCGGTATTAATTTCCTTTTGGTTGCCATTCTTTCCAATACTTCATCGTTGCTTGCATGTTCAGTCCACGATATCCGCAGCATCCTTCTGTAGAACCACATTTCCACTGCTTCCAATTTTGTCCTCATTTTCGATGATATTGTCCAGCACTCACTGCCGTATTGAAGAACTGACATCACATAGCAATCCAGCACTCTTTTATTTGTTTCTAGTGAAATTTCCTGTGTGTCAGCACCCTGCTCAGCTTCTGGAATGCGTCCTTTGCCATGCCAATTTGCCTTCTGATCTCTGTGTCGCACTTTCCATCTCCTGTTAGAACACTTCCTAGATATTTAAATTTTTGCACCTGCTTTATTCTGGTATCCCTCACCTGTATTTGGCATTTTGGGTTGCACCTTTTGCTGATGACCATGCATTCAGTTTTCTTAAAGTTTATTTGTAGTCCTTTTTGTCACTCTCCACCGCTACCTTCTGTAGGAGGTCCTGCAGTTTCTTTTCAGTGTCTGCAATCAGCACTGTATCATCTGCATACCTTATGTTGTTCAAGTTGTGGCCTCTAATAACAAATCCTGGCGTGTCATCTAGGGTCCTCAAAATATTCTCGCTGTGCAGGTTGAACAAATCCGGTGAAAAGACACATCCTTGTCTTACGCCACTTTCTATCTTTGTAAATCTACTGAGATCGTTACCTGTCCGTATGCAGGCCGTTTCTGCCAGTAGAGATTCTTGATTACTCTTATGTCTTTCCCGAAAATGTCTAGGCTGCAGAGCATCTCCATCAATTCTTTGTGTCGTATCTTGTCGAATGCCTTCGCATAGTCAATGAAACATAGGTATAAGTCTTTCTTCATTTGTATTGCCCTTTCGGAGAGCATCATAATCATGAATATGGCGTTCCTTGTTCCAGTGTCTTTAACGAACCCGCACTGTTCCTGCCATACATCTGGCCTGATTCTGCTTCTCGTTCTATTCATCAGGATTCTGACAATCAGTTTTATGATGTGACTCATTAAGCTGATAGTTCTGCGTAGTTCACACTCGTTTGCACCTGGTTTCCTCGGCAGTGCTATAAATATCGACTTGCATAGGTCGTCTGGTATTATTCCACTGCTATAAATTTCGTTTATTATGTCGGTAATTGTTTCTATGCCATATTCTTAACTCACTGTTTTTTTGTTTTTTTTTTGTTTTGTTTTTTTTGTTTCCTCGTACTTTTCCTGATAAATAAAGAATAAATATCCTTAATACTTTCTTTCTGTTTTGGGATGCCAATTATCTAAGTGCCATACGTGATACAGGCTCGGGCTGTTATGTCTCGAAAGAGACATGACTGCCTGGGTAGAAGATTTTCCTGCAGCTGGTTGCCATCACTTTCTGAGGTAGACTCGTTGCCAACCAAGGCTATAAAACCCAATCTTTCAAGTTATTTAATCCATAGCTGGAGGGAAGATACGGATTAATACGTTTCCTAAGGGTATTTGCGCGTAAGTGAATGCAACGGATTTAACTAGAATTCGAACTCGGCTCTGCGATTTCGAATTCCAGCTGAATTTTGAGATATACTTTTTACTATTTAAATGCGCCGCAAGATTTCGATGTCATATTATCGTTTGTTAATACACGTTCCAGATAGTTAACTAGATTGTAGAAAAACATTCATGATGTCTTCATACATTTAAGGGGTAGTGCCTTCTTGCTGCATGTTTTTATGCGTCTACCATAGTGAAAATTCGTTGAAGTCACCGAATTTCTTGAAATAAATATTGTCATTATTACACTTTGATTTTTTTATATAAATTCCTCGCTTTTAGGGTTTTTGTATAAAAAAAGAAAAGTAAAAAGATCAATGTGAGTTTTGGAATTCTTTTTGAAATATGCCTGATATTACACGTACACAAATAGAATTAATATACCCAAGTCGATTGAATAAAAGGCTCTATTTTGAATTTCTCACAATGTTGCCGAATAAGACAGTCATCTGAAAAGGCCGATCTATCATGGGAAAAACAACGAAACTTGTCTGAACAAAAATCAATGTAACATTTTATTTTTCAAAAGCACTTCAAAACCAGATTCCTTTTCTTATCCTGTTTTTGTTTATTTTGTTGAAGACGCAGCTGAATAGATTGTGAAAAAAAAATTATTTTCTTCTCATGAAGAAAAAAATATTCTTTTAAAAATGTTTGATTTTTTTCCTTCTTGAAAACCTGGTATATTAGAGATTTCAAACGCAAGTTTATTCCGGTTGTTTTGAACACATCACTAAAAAGTTGAATCAATTCTTACGAAACCAATATTATCTTTTCATCACAGGTTCAGTCCGCCATCAAGTGTTGGTTGGGTAATACATGCTGCCATAGATTCAGTGGGTGTGTTTAGTGCAAGTTAACCTGATAAAGCTAATCCCATTTTTTCCTCTCATAGACCGGTTGCCATTCAAGGTTAGAGAACTTAGTCTACTCTTTTATTATCCCCTGACTGCCGGAAAAATAGATTCATAACCTTCCAATTATATTTTTACATTAATGTTCACTTTGTACAAAACACAAGAGCCACACAAGTTAGATTACAGAGTTAAGAGGTACAGTTTATGAGAATATGTGGGGAAGATAATGTTTATTCCAAGACTTGAACAGGTTAAGATTAAGAGTGATTGAGGAAGCATCTTGTCGGCAATCGTTTCCACAAATTAGTGGTTTGTCGAAAAAAGCTATTCCAGTGCGACTTAAATCTCAGCAACGGAATACGAATAGAATGCAAGTGGTTCGCTCTAATGGGTGTAGCATAGTGGATTTTAACTGTGAAGTTTATAACTGGTGGAATTAATGAATGTAGATTATGTGATCACTTTCCATGGAAATAGCAATAGATCAGTGAGTAGCTTGTAAAGCTGTCTGTAAAGAAGAAGTCATAGAGTGGAAAATAACTCAATACCCACAAGACCACATAGATGCTTTTGGTCTCTATTGAAACAGAAAATTAAATTCTGGGACGCTCCTGTCGACATATGGAAGCAGTACCCCATTTTCAATATACAATTTATTCTCCGAATTATAACAATTAACTAATGAACGAAAAATTCATATATACATTGAAGTTTACAGGAGATGCTATTCCAGGTCAATAAGCTTTTGGAGAATACCATGGAGGGGACATGTGAATAATAAGGGAGTTTTAAGGAAAATGCAAACTAAAAACCAATTAGAATCAGAAAGAGACCGTGGAAATATTTGGGGTACATTAAGAGGACAGAGTACGCGGAGAATTTGATACTGACTGAGTTTATTGAAAACATGACAGAGTAACAACAAGTAACTATCTAATTAGCATGTGTAACTAATTAGCAGAACATGCAAACGGAAACAAGCCTTACTAAGAGTTACAAAGTATAGGAAATTGTAAAGAGCCTTGATCAACCACGTCTTGAAAGGACAGGTTTTATAAAAGAACTAGCAGTATAGCCCAGCGTTGCTCGGGTGTAATGAAAGCTTTAAAAATAATCTATGGTCCTGGAGCTCAGACTCAGCCTAAAGAATATTTGTGTGAAGTTTGGTGAGAATCGGATAAAAATTGTAGGTTTGTATAAAGGATATACAGACAGATAAACAAATACACACACACACAAATATCTTGCCTTTTATATATATATATATATATATATATATATATATATATATATATATTATCAATTTTCTGTACTATTTTAAGAACTGCAACCTTGAAACTTCTGAATATCGTTTCTTATGTCTTTGTCTATGAGTGTATCAAATTTGATTAAAATCGGACAACTCCTTCTATAACCCGATTTTTCGATTATCGATTTTCAATATTTATCGGGTGTACCTCGACACAACACCTAGCTAAGAATACTCGCAGGCGCTTATAGTACAACTGTGTAAATTTTCAAGAAAATCGGTTCAGCCGTTTCGGAGTCTATAGGTAACGGATACACACACACACAGACACACACACACACACACAGACAAAGTTTCATTTATAAATAAGTTTAGATAAAAAGAAGCACATAGAAGCAGAAAAATTCTTATTAGATTTGTGAGAACATATTTGGGCTGCATTTTGAACTCGGTACAACAGTTCCAATTTCACCCCCAATAACAACAATATTATATAGGATCTAAATTATGCAGACTTCCCATATAGTATTCAAAAGAAATCCATGTTGTAAAGTGTGGATCAAGCCGAAACACACCGTTCGCTAAAAACAACTGACATAAATGCGCAAGTGTATTAAGACCAGTTACTACCGAAACCAGATGTTGAAAGACATCAAGCCAAAGTGTAGGACATGCAACATTCAACAACAAACAGTAATCACCAAATTCCCAGGTTTGGACAAAACAGAATAAACAAGTCATAATAAAGCAAGAGAATACTTTCATTGGTCAATCTGTAAAGACAATGATATGATATTCAAAGAAACATACTGTGAACCATTAGCTGGGTCATCAACTGCAACAGAAAACAAAGAATGTATTCTTCTTTGGGACATACCAATCAAAACTTGTAAAGAAACAAATGCCAACAGACCTGGTAGAGTAATGAAGATCAAAGAGCGAACTGGTCGGCCTATAGAGAAAAAACACCTCCCTGGAAACTACAGAAACTCAATAATATAAGTAATATGCCAATGATGTTCTTTCTCGGGTCAAGAAAGCGAGTCAGCAAACAAAATCGATGTTAACATCAAGATACAAGAAGTCCAGAACATCCACCTTGTTGGCACTGTTCACATATTAAGGAAACTATGCGTCTTATGAAAACATCCAATCTTAATGGTAGCCCTTAACGGATGGACTCAGTTCTATTAATACCAACAAGCAGGACATTCAAAACAAACTCTGAATAATAATAATAATAATAATAATAATAATAATAATAATAATAAAGAACTTCAAGAAATGGTTGACGACCCCACTAAAATTCCTGCATGGTTGACAAAAGGAATTACATTTCTTCTACCCAAGAATGGTGACACAAAAAATCCGAAAAACTACAGACCAATTACATGTCTTCCGACAACATATAAACTATTAACATCTATTTTAACAAAGCAGACATATTTATTCGTAGAAAGAAATGACATGTTACCGCTTGAACAAAAAGGGTGCAAACGTGGCTGTTATGGTTGTAAAGACCAATTGCTGATTAACAAAATGATACTGGAAAACTGCTACAGTACAAAGAAAAATCTTAGTACAGCCTGGATAGACTATCGAAAGGCATTCGATAGTGTGCCACATGACTGGATTTTAAAGACTTTAAATATATACAAGATATCGCCCGTCATCATCAATTTCATCAAACAGTGCATGTCTATATGGAAAACAACCCTTTACCTCAATCATATAAATGGAACCTATAAGTCTGATGAAATAAACATCAAAAGAGGTATATTTCAAGGTGATTCTTTATCTCCCTTACTATTCTGCATATCATTAATAGCACTAACCAGTCAACTTAACAAGACAGAATGTGGTTATAAAATAGGACAAAAGAAAATAAGCCATCTATTTTACATGGATGACTTGAAGTTATATGCTAAGAATGATAATGAACTGGAAGGTCTTCTGCAAACTGTAAAATGCTTCAGCGAAGACATTGGAATGAAATTTAATTTGAATAAATGTGCTAAAGCTACAGTTTTACGTGGATCAATACAAGAAACATCCTCAATTAGCCTAGACCCTGCTGTAACAATAAAAGAATTGAAACCAGAAGAAGCTTATAAATACCTAGGTGTAAATGAGAGCGAAAACATTCACCATAAAAATATGAAAGAAATAGTGCGTAAAGAGTACTATAGAAGGCTACGAATGACATTAAAAACTGAATTAAATTCACAGAACAGAGTTATGGCCATTAATAGCCTTGCAATCCCAGTTGTCCAATATAGCTTTAACATCTTAAACTGGACTCTAAACGACATCAAGCGAATGGATGCTAAAACAAGAAAGCTTCTTTCTAAGCATAAGATGCATCATACAAAGGCTGATGTAGATCGTCTATACATACCCCGTAAAGAAGGTGGAAGAGGTCTTATTCAGCTGGAATTGTCATACAAGACAACAACTATTGGCTTACTAACATACATAGAAACAACAAAGGATTGGATGTTACAATTAGTAAGGCAACATGAAGAAAGAAAGAAAAAATATTCAATAATAAAAGAAGGCAGTAAATTCAAACAAGATTTACAGTTAGTAGATTCTGTAGAAAAGCAGAACGGAAGCCAAGAGCCGACTATTGCGGCAAAGAATATGAAAATGAAAGCCAAAGACAAATCTCTTGAACAGATGAAACAGCGCTGGCAAGACAAACCTCTGCATGGCCAATATCCAGTACGTGCCAATAAATCTAATGTTGACAAAGTTAATACTCATCGATGGTTACGTGCATCTGGATTAAAGTCCGAAACTGAAGGCTTTATTCTTGCAGCACAAGACCAAAGTCTTTTCACGAGAAACTTTCAGGCAAATATTATGCATAATAATATGGATCCAAAATGCAGGTTTTCTGATAAACACCAAGAAACAATAGACCACCTAATCTGTTCTGTGCTTGCCCCAAATGAATATAAAAATCGCCACAATAGAGTTGGGCAATATTTACATTGGTCAATATGCAAACATTATGGAAAAGCTGTAGGCAAACACTGGTATGAACATCACCCAGCACCGGTTACAGAAATAGAAGATGTAAGCATTCTATGGGATTACACCATCTACACAGACAGAAAAATTGAAGCAAACAGGCCAGACATTATTGTTAAAAACCGGAAGGAGAAAACTTGTCTATTAATTGATATGGCTTCTCCAGCGGAATGTAACATAGCAATCAAGGAATTTGAAAAACTGTCAAAATATAAAGACCTGGAGATTGAAATAGGAAAAATGTGGAAATTGAAAACAAGAGTTGTGCCAGTGATAGTAGGTGCACTTGGAATGATAAAAAATGGAACAAAACAACACATTGAAAGAATCCCTGGAAACCCCAGCTTAAGAGATATACAAAAAATTGTCTTATTAAGTACAGCCCACACACTAAGAAAAACTTTATCTATGTAATGCTGGAGATGATAGGGAAGATAGAAAAACATGAAATGGAGCCATAACAACATGCCACTACCTGCCATAGGTCTCCCCGCAGACTTGGTTGGTAGTGAGACCAAAGCAGAAATCGAAATATGATGAAAAATGACATAATAATAATAATAAGAGGTCTTATTCAGCTGGAATTGTCATACAAGACAACAACTATTGGCTTACTAACATACATAGAAACAACAAAGGATTGGATGATACAATTAGTAAGGCAACATGAAGAAAGAAAGAAAAAATATTCAATAATAAAAGAAGGCAGTAAATTCAAACAAGATTTACAGTTAGTAGATTCTGTAGAAAAGCAGAACGGAAGCCAAGAGCCAGCTATTGCGGCAAAGAATATGAAAATGAAAGCCAAAGATAAAGCTCTTGAACAGATGAAACAGCGCTGGCAAGACAAACCTCTGCATGGCCAATATCCAGTACGTGCCAATAAATCCAATGTTGACAAAGTTAATACTCATCGATGGTTACGTGCATCTGGATTAAAGTCTGAAACTGAAGGCTTTATTCTTGCAGCACAAGACCAAAGTCTTTTCACAAGAAACTTTCAGGCAAATATTATGCATAATAATATGGATCCAAAATGCAGGTTTTGTGATAAACACCAAGAAACAATAGACCACCTAATCTCAGGCTGTTCTGTGCTTGCCCCAAATGAATATAAAAATCGCCACGATAGAGTTGGGCAATGTTTACATTGGGCATTGTGCAAACATTATGGAAAAGCTGTAGGCAAACACTTGTATGAACATCACCCAGCACCGGTTACAGAAATAGAAGATGTAACCATTCTATGGGATTACACCATCTACACAGACAGAAGAATTGAAGTAAACAGGCCGGACATTATTGTTAAAAACCGGAAGGAGAAGGCTTGTCTATTGATTGATATGGCTTGTCCAGCGGATTGTAACATAGCGATCAAGGAATTTGAAAAACTGTCAAAATATAGAGACCTGGAAATTGAAATAGAAAAAATGTGGAAATTGAAAACAAGAGTTGTGCCAGTGATAGTAGGTGCACTTGGAATGATAAAAAATGGAACAAAACAACACATTGAAAGAATCCCTGGAAACCCCAGCTTAAGAGATATACAAAAAATTGTCTTATTAAGTACAGCCCACACACTAAGGAAAACTTTATCTATGTAATGCTGGAGATGATAGGGAAGATAGAAAAACATGAAATGGAGCCATAACAACACGCCACTACCTGCCTTAGGTCTCCCCGCAGACTTGGTTGGTAGTGAGACCAAAGCAGAAATCGAAATATGATGAAAAATGACATAATAATAAACGAAACAGGAACGTAGGTGACAGTAAAATATCAAAATCAGAAATCTTCTCACATGCAACTGCATGCACCATCCTATAGTTTTTGTTTATTATCTGTATTTGCCCAGATCCGAAGCAGACAGTTCAAATAGTACTGTTTATTACTGTTTAACAAAGCTACAAAAATTGGTCTTCAAATATACAGGAAACTGCAGAAGATTGAATGATGATCTGTGCCAAAGAAATGGAAGATATAAACTTTATTCAGTAATAGAAGCCAACAAATTTAAAATGGAATTTCAAGTGGGTGAAGAATTGCAAATGAACCATAATACACGTACTGCGATGAAAAACAAAATAAAAAAAGTAAGTAAAAGCGAATACAAAAACAATGGAAAGATGAGCCTCATTATTGTCAGTACTCTGCCCGTAGCCAAACCACGTACTCATCAATGGTGATGTAGTGCAGGGTTAAAAGCTGAAAGTGAAGGTTTTACTTTTGCTACACATAACCATAACTTGCAAACTAAAAATTATCAAACATACAAACTGAAAAATTGGGTTAACCCGAAATGCAGATTCTGTGATAAATATTCAGAAATAATTGACCATCTTGTTCAAGCTTTAATTATTTTAAAAATATGGAGGCAAAACGATTTTTATTTCAATTTTCGATAAACAATATAATCATCAATTCTTAACTAAAACATCTCACCGCAACAGTTCTTTGAAGATTTAAAAAATAGTTTTGAAACTTTATAAATTATTATAATAAAAAAAAATGAAAACAATTTTTAAAAAATTTCATTAGTAATCTAACAATCTTTTTTTTTCTTGAGACTATAATGCCCTTAAGTTTTATTATTTATTCAAGCAATTAAAAAAGCTTATCAAATTAAATAATATCAGAGTTTTATTGCATTTTTCTTTATTTTACTCTTCGGAACAGATTTTCGGATACAGAGGCAAATTTAAAAAAAAGTATATGATTTATATTCCCCAATGAGTCCTGCGTTTAACTAATAAAATTATAGATCGCAACACTTTAAAATTTATTAACATTTCATGGGTTTACGTAGTGGAGTGGAGTAACATAGTTAAAAAATATTTTTACCAAGGTTTTAAAAAATAAGACTTTCAAAATTAATTTAATTCATTTGTGAATGAGTACTGAAAGTTTCATTAAAATCTGACAATTATTTGATTTTTACGAGAATTTCCAAATTAATCTATTTGTCACCGGAAAAAAATGGTGATGTCATCATTACGTTTTCCATTGTAAACAGCCGTAACGTTTTGGTTACCCGCTAACTCAAATCAAAACAAGATTTTCTGCTAAAATTTCGAACATGTTAGAAGGGATTAAAAATTGTAAAAAATCATTAAACATTACTTTGATCTTTCCTCTTAATAATAATAAAAATATTTTTATTGGAAAAATTTGTTTTTATTAAGTTTGGGGACATTTTTTTTTATTCATACTATGCTCTTTATTAACGATTTAGTAGAGGTACCTAATCTGAATAGTGGTTGCATTTAAATGTAATATTCATGCAAATTCTGTGTCCCTATATTTTACAATTTTATCGTTTTCTTTAGCCGATATATTTTTATATGATTCTTCTTCTTCTTCTTCTTCTTCTTCTTCTTCTTCTTCTTCTTCTTCTTCTTCTTCTTCTTCTTCTTTGTCTTCTTCTGTTCCTCTTTCTTATTCTTCTTTTTCTTCTGCTCCTCCTTCTTTGTCGTCGTCTTATTCTTCTTCGTCTTCTCCTCCCCTTCTTCTCCTCCTTCTTTGTCTTCTCCTCCTCTTCCTTCTTCTTTGTTTTCTCCTTCTTCTTCTCCTTCTCCTCCTTTGTCGTTGTCTTCTTTTTCGTCTTCTCCTCCCCTCCTTCTCTTCCACTTTCGTCTTCTCCTCCTCCTACTTCTTCTTTTCTTGTTTCTCTTTTTCTTCGTCTTGGTCTTCTCTTTCTTCTTCTTCGTTTTCTTCTCTCCATTCTTGTTCTTTTCCTTATAATTATAATAATATTTTATTAATCATATTAGTACAAATTAACTAGATTATTTACTTAATCAACATCCATTGAATATTATTTGAATGAAGGCAAGTGAAAAAGGGAAATGAAGCAGTTAAAGTTCTTGACAAAAGCGTGACACACGTAGGTACGGCGGTAGCAATATATAAATAGAAGGATCTCACAAATATGGCACATGATGACATCAATAATATCAGTTGTAATTGGAGCCCTCGAATTTATTTGAATAGGATTCGATAAACTCTCTGAAGGGATTAATGGTAGCCCATGCCTTAAAGCAATGCAAAAAAAAATGTAAACACAAGTAGAGCTCACACATTATGAAAAGATTTATCTATGTAAAATGTTTGTGGTCTTTGCTTTGTTTTTTTATAAAAATGATCAGTGGAATATGTCACTAAACTATTTCTGACATTAGGTCTCTGGTTGAGACCCGGAAGAAGATGTGTATACAAAAGAAGTCAATGGAAATATTAATAATTATTATTATAATACAAACGACAATATGATAAAGGTTCCTTCATAACATATTGGAAACAATGCAGGAAAGAAAAGTGGCCTTGAATGTGCACCATTCATCACCGGTAGTAGCCGAGAATGATCAGTTAAAGCTCATATATTATACAACCATATGGATTGATAAGCGCCTGGGATGCAGTCGTCTTGATATCCTGCTTTTGTACAAGAGCAGTTATGAAGGAATTCTGATAGTGTTGGGCGCTCGACACCTTTTAAGTATAATGAACTGTTCCAGACACTATAAATGGTGGTAGTGTTGAGAGTTCGAGTTGACGAGAATTACAAGTCAGTCGTGTATTTCCGGTTGTAAACCGGAAGTGATAATTGCACTCTACGACGTACACATTTAATACCCTCTTTTCCTGTATTATACTAACCACTTTTGTAAATACCATTTCTTCCTTAATACATTTTATTATTATTATATTTCTGTTGTTCGTTGTTATTACCTGCACAACTCAACAGATAGACGTTGCGGGACCTTCGGCTAAGAACATCGTGAAAGCTGAGCAGGATAAAACTACAAAGGTACCAATGACTGGCAATAAATATCAGAGTAATTTAATCAGCAGCTCAATTTGTCCCTTTTGTGGTTTGCGCGCTTGAAATTATTTCTTGGAATCTTTCTACTACGCAGGACGCTTTGGGGATATTGACGTCACTGGTAGTGTGAAGGTGGCAGCACTGCTCGGAACACATCATATGCTGAGGAAAGTGTTGTGTCTCTCAGTGGCCGGAAGTAAGTGAGATATAATAGTCATCATCTATCCAAAATATCCAAGAGTTAGAGAAGATATCAAATCAGATAATAGCTATCCTAATTTCCTTTTGAATTTGCCATCAAATGTAGAGTGATTATCAATCAAGATTAGTTCTTTTGTTTTAACAGAACAAATTAGATTAATACCGCTTAATTATTTGATTAACCCCGCTGTACTAGTTAAAAACACATATCTTCAATTCTTGTTTTAGTGTACTCATTTGTCGTGTTTACTTACAGGCAACTTGTTTTCCCAATCGAGATGGTGGGTTGTTTGCGGATCTATTCAAGGTATGTCAAGCATTTTTAATATTAGACCTTTTTCTGTCGTAGTTTATTAACTTGTAATCTATTAAACACATGTAAAGGCCTTACGAAAAGACAGCTAAAGTTCTTAGGACATGTAATGAGGAAGGGGGCTTGGAGAATCTGATACTCACATGCCAGATACAAGGAAAAAGAGGCAGAGGATAGCAGCGTACAACGTATTTGACAGGCCTGAGCAGGTTGGTTGGGGTAACAGGAGAAAGCGTGCTAAGAGCCACCAGGAATAGGAAGACATGGAAGGCCATAATCGCATAAATGTTAAAAGTTTAGGTACCATAGACAAGAACTCATCCAAACAATTACCTTGCAAGTATTTATAGAAAAGACACAGTGAAGTAACATTACAGTAGTGGGAAAGTGACAGAAGACGAGACGTCAGATCAGAACCAATAATATAGCTTATTCTTTTTGTTTGTATTCAAGAAGCTAGATAAATAACAGGAGCACCAAACCACCCTTGGCAGCAATATTTTAAGCATGGCTGTAAGGTAGACATATAAATATGCAACATAGTTTTAGGGGAGAAAAACTGCCTAGCACAACACAGTGAACCAAATTGCTTAGCAACAGTTACATTATATATTCTCTCCACTTCATGTTAACCAATAATGTTAGCGCGAGAAGGCGTAATGAGTCACTTTCTGGAGCCTTAGCATCAGCCATTCTGATGGAAGGAAGAAATGGGTCACTGATTAATGGAGAGTAGTACAATTTTGGAGCCGTTACAATTAAGCCATCCTTTGTTCTAGTTAAAAACAAACTGAAAGTCGATTTTGATATCAGCAGCCAATCAAATTTATTATCGATACAAAAGTAAACAATAATTATATTGCTCCGGAAGAGCGGTTATTTCTGTGAAACTGTATCGGAAGTAAGTGTTTATTTTTTTTTCATTCGTATATATATATATATATATATATATATATATATATATATATATATATATATATATATAAAAACAAGTGAAGAGAACTAACAGGTTTAGAATTCCGAGTTTTCCGGTATATACTTTTTTAAAAGTGCTCAATACAACACTTCTGTCCATAAGACTAACCTGTCATCTCAGTAAGCAAGGTGTAATACGAAAAACTATATAGCACCACTCCACGGCTCCCCTTCTAATATATATATATATATATATATATATATATATATATATATATATATTGACAATACAACAGTACACTCCCATTACAAATGTATGACATAAGATTAAAAACTCTGAAGCGCTTTACTTCTATGGAAGGCAACCAAAATAACTTGTTTCTATTTATTGCAGATTGGGTGCGTTTGTTTAAAAATTTTAAACTAGAGGTTTATGTGTTAAATGTATTTGAAGTGTAAGAATATTTTAAGGCGTTAAATATCTATTGGCTTTCAACCTTCTTTCCTTGGAAACGTTCAACGATGAAGGAAAGTACTCAGAATGTAACATGTATTTTCGACAAATTCCTTTAAAGGCTTCCGCCTCACATCCAACATTTTATTCGACAGAAAGAAACCTCACAGTCATTCTCTCTATACGTTCTATTTCTCAAAAGGACTGCTACCAGCAAATATACTATGTTTATCACACACACACACACACACACACACACACACACACACACACACACACACACACACACACACACACACACACAAAAATATATATATATATATATATATACATGGTGGTTTAAAAATGTTTGTGTATCGGTTGCATTTCCAACAAGATGGAGCCACTCGACATTATTTAATAGCAGTCCGTATTTTGATGAAACATTTCCTGAGAAATAGATTGGCCGAAGAAGTGAAATTGACTGGCCAGCATGTTCACCTGACGTGACCCTAATCGATTTCTTCTTTTAGTGAGTGCACAAGAACAAAGTTTACAGTTGAAAACCAAGAAGTGTTCGTGGTTTTTAAAAACAAATCACATCAGGTGCATCTCAATAAAAACTTGAGCCAAAATGTTTGTCGAATCTTGAGATGTAGACG
Source organism: Ascarosepion bandense (assembly GCA_037127315.1). Classification (NCBI taxonomy): domain Eukaryota; kingdom Metazoa; phylum Mollusca; class Cephalopoda; order Sepiida; family Sepiidae; genus Ascarosepion; species Ascarosepion bandense. Next base: position 3,590,639 of record JBBBDQ010000885.1, on the reverse strand, counting down.
TTAAAGAAGTGTAAATTGTGATGGACAAGAGTTTAAGCACCTGCGCTGGTAAAATTTAAGCGTTTTCGTATTATTGTACACAATGAAAGTTAATTGTCAATGTAATAACTGTATTAGTAAACATAATTGTATATATATACAATTATACAATCTCAAAATAAATGTTATAATTTACTTTGGACTACCAAAGCTTTATAAAGATTCTTACAACCACAAATACGTCCACAAAGACTCTAACCACCACCATAGAATACTAAACAATAAATTTATCCAATTCAGATTATCTTCTTACACAAGTAATAAGGCTATTTTTGATAATAGTAAAATTAAATATATATATTAAGGCGTTAGCAAAAACCAACCACAATGTTAGTTTAGAATCTCTGACAAAAGCAAAGAAGCCAAACCTATACATAAATCAAGCAAACGTAACATCATATGATTCAACCAACCTTTTAGTAATAACGTCAAACTGACATTGGTAAAATTTTCCGAAATTTAATCCACAAACATTTCAATCATTTCTCTACTTTAAAAAAGATTTTAAATAAAAACAATTGCAAATTTCGAGTTGCGTAAAGAGCTTTGATAAATATATCTCGCTATATAATAACAAGTTATCAAATAAAAACATATCCAACATACAAAATAATAGTAAATCCACAAGCAATTACAGTAACTACCAATTATTACAAATTGTAACGGCCGAAAAATAACGGTCAGTGTGTGACCAAATTTATAATTTACAAAGCTAGTATACGTTCTTACAGCGATACCAACTTCTACTTTGTATCAGCTGACAGTCTTTGGAATCTAGATTCAATAATCATAAACTGATTTTGAATAATATTAAATACAAGAATAGTACTTCCATCTCCAAATATTTTACTTTTTAAAAAGTAACAACAAAAACCCAACTATTACTTGGAAAATCACTGCGTAAACCAAATCTTATAATGGAATAGGAACTAGATGTAACTTATACTTTTTGGAAAAACTTATAATATTAAAACACTTAAATAACACTAAATTAGTGAGCAAAAAGTGAATTAATGACATCATGCAGACATAGAAACAAATTCTTATTTAAATACTTAGACCCTGACTCATCCCTATAGTCCCAACATTTTTTCTTTTTTTTTTCATTTTCCAACAGCATGTTCAACCAACCAAAAAAAAAAAAAAAGAAAACTACTAAAAATAAATGCAACAGCAGAAAAAAACAAGAACTGTCCATGAAACGTCCAGTGCTTGACCAAAAGTATAATTTACAGTGATAGTATCCATTCTGAGGCCGATGTTAAATTCTATTTTGTTTCAACTAAGAACCACTGGAAATCCTCATACTCTCACAATCAAATGTCTTTAGGCAATACTGAATACAGTAACAGCAACTGTCTTTCAAAATATCATTGGTAATTAAACAACAACAGCATATGTCCAGTTATTACCTGGGATATCATCGCGAAAACCAAATCTTATAATGGGAAAGAAAATAGATGTAATTTATACCTTTTGGGAAAACTAAAAATGAAATGGCAACCTACTACAGGAAAATCTTCTGTCTTGTCAGTCATGTATCGAAAGAGACATGATCACTTAAGCGTATATTACGCATGAAACTTGACTGATTGAGTTATCTTAAAATACTTAAATAACCGTAACTTATAAAACAAAAAGAAATAAATTGATGATTACATCCAAACATAAAATACGTTGACCTGGATTAATATAGATTTAATTATTATTATTATTATATCATTTTTCATCATATTTCGATTTCTGCTTTGGTCTCACTACCAACCAAATCTGCGGGGAGACCTAAGGCAGGTAGTGGCATGTTGTTATGGCTCCATTTCATGTTTTTCTATCTTCCCTATCATCTCCAGCATTACATAGATAAAGTTTTCCTTAGTGTGTGGGCTCTACTTAATAAGACAATTTTTTGTATATCTCTTAAGCTGGGGTTTCCAGGGATTCTTTCAATGTGTTGTTTTGTTCCATTTTTTATCATTCCAAGTGCACCTACTATCACTGGCACAACTCTTGTTTTCAATTTCCACATTTTTCCTATTTCAATTTCCAGGTCTTTGTATTTTGACAGTTTTTCAAATTCCTTGATTGCTATGTTACAATCCGCTGGACAAGCCATATCAATTAATAGACAAGTTTTCTCCTTCTGGTTTTTAACAATAATGTCTGGCCTGTTTGTTTCAATTTTTCTGTCTGTGTAGATGGTGTAATCCCATAGAATGGTTACATCTTCTATTTCTGTAACCGGTGCTGGGTGATGTTCATACCAGTGTTTGCCTACAGCTTTTCCATAATGTTTGCATATTGCCCAATGTAAATATTGCCCAACTCTATCGTGGCGATTTTTATATTCATTTGGGGCAAGCACAGAACAGCCTGAAATTAGGTGGACTATTGTTTCTTGGTGTTTATCACAAAACCTGCATTTTGGATCCATATTATTATGCATAATATTTGCCTGAAAGTTTCTCGTGAAAAGACTTTGGTCTTGTGCTGCAAGAATAAAGCCTTCAGTTTCGGACTTTAATCCAGATGCACGTAACCATCGATGAGTATTAACTTTGTCAACATTAGATTTATTGGCACGTACTGGATATTGGCCATGCAGAGGTTTGTCTTGCCAGCGCTGTTTCATCTGTTCAAGAGATTTGTCTTTGGCTTTCACTTTCATATTCTTTGCCGCAATAGTCGGCTCTTGGCTTCCGTTCTGCTTTTCTACAGAATCTACTAACTGTAAATCTTGTTTGAATTTACTGCCTTCTTTTATTATTGAATATTTTTTCTTTCTTTCTTCATGTTGCCTTACTAATTGTAACATCCAATCCTTTGTTGTTTCTATGTATGTTAGTAAGCCAATAGTTGTTGTCTTGTATGACAATTCCAGCTGAATAAGACCTCTTCCACCTTCTTTACGGGGTATGTATAGACGATCTACATCAGCCTTTGGATGATGCATCTTATGCTTAGAAAGAAGCTTTCTTGTTTTAGCATCCATTCGCCTTATGTCGTTTAGAGTCCAGTTTAAGATGTTAAAGCTATATTGGACAACTGGGATTGCAAGGCTATTAATGGCCATAACTCTGTTCTGTGAATTTAATTCAGTTTTTAATATCATTCGTAGCCTTCTATAGTACTCTTTACGCACTATTTCTTTCATTTTTTTATGGTGAATGTTTTCGCTCTCATTTACACCTAGGTATTTATAAGCTTCTTCTGGTTTCAATTCTTTTATTGTTACAGCAGGGTCTAGGCTAATTGAGGATGTTTCTTGTATTGATCCACGTAAAACTGTAGCTTTAGCACATTTATTCAAATTGAATTTCATTCCAATGTCTTCGCTGAAGCATTTTACAGTTTGCAGAAGACCTTCCAGCTCATTATCATTCTTAGCATATAACTTCAAGTCATCCATGTAAAATAGATGGCTTATTTTCTTTTGTCCTATTTTATAACCACATTTTGTCTTATTAAGTTGACTGGTTAGTGTTATTAATGATATGCAGAATAGTAAGGGATTATTATTATTATTATTATTATTATTTCATTTTTCATCATATTTCAATTTCTGCTTTGGTCTCACTAACAACCAAGTCTGCGGGAAGACCTAAGGCAGGTCGTGGCGTGTTGTTATGGCCCCAGTTCAAGGTTTTCTATCTTCCCTATCATCCCTAGCGTTACATAGATAAAATTGCCCTTAGTGTGTGGGCTGTACTTAATAAGACAATTTTTTGTATATCTCTTAAGCTGAGGTTTCCAGGGATTCTTTCAATGTGTTGTTTTGTTCCATTTTTTTATCATTCCAAGTGCACCTACTATCACTGGCACAACTCTTGTTTTCAATTTCCACATTTTTTTCTATTATAATTTCCAGGATTTATATTTTGACAGTTTTTCAAATTCCCTGGTTGTTGTTACAATCCGCTGGACAAGCCATATCAATTATTAGACAAGTTTTCTCTTTCTGGTTTTTAACAATAATGTATGGCCTGTTTACTTCAATTTTTCTGTCTGTATAGACGGTGTAATCCCATAGAATGGTTACATCTTCTATTTCTGTAACCGGTGCTGGGTGATGTTCATACCAGTGTTTGTTTAAAGATTTTCCATAATGTTTGCATATTGCCCAATGTAAATATTGCCCAACTCTATCGTGGCGACATTTATATTCATTTGGGGCAAGTACAGAACAGCCTGAGATTAGGTGGTCTATTGTTTCTTGGTGTTTATCACAAAACCTGCATTTTGGATCCATATTATTATGCATAATATTTGCCTGAAAGTTTCTAGTGAAAACACTTTGGTTTTGTGCTGAACGAATAAAGCCTTCAGTTTCAGACTTTAATCCAGATGCACGTAACCATCGATGAGTCTTTGTCAGCATTGGATTTATTGGCACGTTCTGGATATTGGCCATGCAGAGGTTTGTCTTGCCAGCGCTGTTTCATCTGTTCAAGAGCTTTATTTTTGGCTTTCATTTTCATATTTTTTGCCGCAATAGTTGGTTCTTAGCTTCTGTTTTGCTTTTCTACAGAATCTACGAACTGTAAATCTTGTTTGTATTTACTGCCTTATTATTATTATTATGTCATTTTTCATCATATTTCGATTTCTGCTTTGGTCTCACTACCAACCAAGTCTGCGGGGAGACCTAAGGCAGGTAGTGGCGTGTTGTTATGGCTCCATTTCATGTTTTTCTATCTTCCCTATCATCTCCAGCATTACATAGATAAAGTTTTCCTTAGTGTGTGGGCTCTACTTAATAAGACAATTTTTTGTATATCTCTTAAGCTGGGGTTTCCAGGGATTCTTTCAATGTGTTGTTTTGTTCCATTTTTTATCATTCCAAGTGCACCTACTATCACTGGCACAACTCTTGTTTTCAATTTCCACATTTTTTCTATTTCAATTTCCAGGTCTTTAGTTTTTCAAATTCCTTAATTGCTATGTTACAATCCGCTGGACAAGCCATATCACTTATTAGACAAGTTGTCTCCTTCTGGTTTTTAACAATAATGTCTGGCCTGTTTGTTTCAATTTTTCTGTCTGTGTAGATGGTGTAATCCCATAGAATGGTTACATCTTCTATTTCTGTAACCGGTGCTGGGTGATGTTCATACCAGTGTTTGCCTACAGCTTTTCCATAATGTTTGCATATTGCCCAATGTAAATATTGCCCAACTCTATCGTGGCGATTTTTATATTCATTTGGGGCAAGAACAGAACAGCCTGAGATTAGGTGGTCTATTGTTTCTTGGTGTTTATCAGAAAACCTGCATTTTGGATCCATATTATTATGCATAATATTTGCCTGAAAGTTTCTCGTGAAAAGACTTTGGTCTTGTGCTGCAAGAATAAAGCCTTCAGTTTCGGACTTTAATCCAGATGCACGTAACCATCGATGAGTATTAACTTTGTCAACATTAGATTTATTGGCACGTACTGGATATTGGCCATGCAGAGGTTTGTCTTGCCAGCGCTGTTTCATCTGTTCAAGAGCTTTATCTTTGGCTTTCATTTTCATATTCTTTGCCGCAATAGCCGGCTCTTGGCTTCCGTTCTGCTTTTCTACAGAATCTACTAACTGTAAATCTTGTTTGAATTTACTGCCTTCTTTTATTATTGAATATTTTTTCTTTCTTTCTTCATGTTGCCTTACTAATTGTATCATCCAATCCTTTGTTGTTTCTATGTATGTTAGTAAGCCAATAGTTGTTGTCTTGTATGACAATTCCAGCTGAGTAAGACCTCTTCCACCTTCTTTACGGGGTATGTATAGACGGTCTACATCAGCCTTTGGATGATGCATCTTATGCTTAGAAAGAAGCTTTCTTGTTTTAGCATCCATTCGCCTTATGTCGTTTAGAGTCCAGTTTAAGATGTTAAAGCTATATTGGACAACTGGGATTGCAAGGCTATTAATGGCCATAACTCTGTTCTGTGAATTTAATTCAGTTTTTAATATCATTCGTAGCCTTCTATAGTACTCTTTACGCACTATTTCTTTCATTTTTTTATGGTGAATGTTTTCGCTCTCATTTACACCTAGGTATTTATAAGCTTCTTCTGGTTTCAATTCTTTTATTGCTACAGCAGAGTCTAGGCTAATTGAGGATGTTTCTTGTATTGATCCACGTAAAACTGTAGCTTTAGCACATTTATTCAAATTAAATTTCATTCCAATGTCTTCGCTGAAGCATTTTACAGTTTGCAGAAGACCTTCCAGTTCATTATCATTCTTAGCATATAACTTCAAGTCATCCATGTAAAATAGATGGCTTATTTTGTTTTGTCCTATTTTATAACCACATTCTGTCTTATTAAGTTGACTGGTTAGTGTTATTAATGACATGCAGAATAGTAAGGGAGATAAAGAATCACCTTGAAATATACCTCTTTTGATGTTTATTTCATCAGACTTATAGGTTCCATTTATATGATTGAGGTAAAGGGTTGTTTTCCATATAGACATGCACTGTTTGATGAAATTGATGATGACGGGCGATATCTTGTATATTATTATTATTATTATTATTATTATTATTATTATTATTATTATTATTATTTTCCCTAAAATAACACGAAGTAATCCCCCTTGATACATATACATAAAATGTATACCTCTTACTCTAAAAATAATCTTCCTTCGAGATTTTGTGTTTTAATTTTAAGTTAGTTTAAATTTAAATTATATGTAATTAAATTTTAAACTAAAAAATTAAAATATACCATTCCAATATTATAATATAAAACTATGGTAATGTCGCGAGAACCAGAAATTTAAATTCCGCAACGGGCAGGTCATAAGATGCACCTGATGATTGCATAATGAGTGAAACTCCAGCTCATGTTTTAAACTTACGATAATATATAGTTTACAATCCTTTCTATTTTCTTGCTTCTTTGATAGCTACAATCTCCAAAAGTGTAAATGTAATATCAATTGACATTTTCTATCTTCCTGATTCCCATCCTTCTCTTATCCTTTCTTCGACATTCATTGTACCTTGTGTGTTTCTCTCGCTGTTACCCCACTACGCATCAATGGCTGTCCTGCCTTGCTTAAGGTAAAATGATTATAATATATATATATATATATATATATATATATATATATATAATAAAACAGAAATAGGGGTTGTTCCTTACGAGAGAAATTAGTATAGAAAAAAAAATACTCCCCAAAACAACAAAAAGAACTAGATGACCCGTAGAGTAGAATTGAATCAAAATCGCTGAAAACTGTTTTGAAGTATAAAAACGAAATCAAATTTGCCAAGTCAGTGTAAGAAAATGTTTATGGCCAACGAAAAATGACGGAAGAGATTTAACGTGAGAAAAAAATTAAAATATATTATTCCAGTATTAGAATATATAACTTTGCTAACATCGCGAGAACCAGGAATACATTTCCCTCATCGGTCAGATCATAATATGCACCTGATGACTGCATAGCGCATGAAACTCTGAGTCGTGCTATAGACGTAGGTTATGTATATTTATTAACATATACTTAACTCTTTTATATTACACTGAGCACTGTTTTATTAGTACCATTTTGGGATGGCTATATATATATATATATATATATAGGTAATTATTTCAAATTCGTACATGGAGAGGATAAACGAAGTAGATCTATTTAATATAAATTATTAAAGAGATAGATTCCTACAGAGAGCTCAATGGGTACTATCCAGAGCAGTATGATATACATAAAGGATAAACTCAATGCATCTTCGAAGGCGGTTATGAACTATAATTTATTCATAATTTGTACTTTGTCCTCTATTTTTTGCATTAAGACCTTGAATAAATTCTCGCTGTTGTCCAACATATGGTGCTCCAAGAAGTGCGTGCGTGTAGATGATAACGCATCTATAAGGAACCACAATAAGCAAGTTTGAAATTCAGTGTATGTCATTTCGCCGAAATATAAACAAGTTTGTTTTTCGTTGCGTTTAACAGTCAGATTTCGTGCCAATAAAAGTGTATTTGCGGGTAATTTTACTGCACTACGTTATTCAAAAGTAATCTGCAGATGAAGCACACAGAAATTTTGTTAAAACTTGCTCTGTCAAGAACAACATGCACAGATTGATTCAGACGCTTAAAAAATAATGATTTTGATGTTGAAGATAAAGAAATCTCTGGCGCAACGAAAAAGTTTGATAGCGAAGACTTTGTGGCATTACTTCATGAAGACTCATGTCAGGCACAAGCTAAACTGATCAAAGCCTTCTCAGGAGATCGCTATCGACTAAAGCCGATGCGTTTGATCATTAAAGAAAAACGTCCGGACAACAACAACAACAACAACAACAACAACAAAGGGTGAAAACCTACACTGAAATAGTAATACCAACCCGACCCGCCGTATTCACCAGACACATCTGATTATCTTTTGTTCTGATCGATGGCACATAGCCTGGCTGAGCAGATTTTCATTCTTATAAAGGTGTTAAAAAATGGATGTACTCGTTCCTAGCCTCAAAAACTGTTGTTTTTTAGACATGGAATTCAAATGCTGCCAGAAAGATGGAAAAAAGTAGTGGCTAGCGATGGACAATATTTTCAGTGACATGTTTATTAATTTTTGTAAATAAAACATTTTCATGAAAAAATAGCAGGAATTTACTCAAGTTCCTAATAATTCTTTTTTTTTAATTTGCGGATTCATGGGATGGGTAACAAAAACTTCCCCGTCAAAATAAGTTTATAACACCTGCAGATAATGTGTTTATAAAGTTTTCACTTTATATACAGAATATGTATAGCCAACAATATGCCAAAGAACAAAATGTTCAACATTTACTTGTTATCCAGGTTCACAAACACATACACACACAAGCAGAAAAAAATCAACTTAACATCAATAAATAGCGCATAATTTTATAAACTCAATATAAACATTGAAAATAAGCAAATCGGCAGTCAATTCTTGTAAACCTCCTGACAAACTGTCCGAACGATTACATTCAGTCTCGTATACGTAACCTTAGTGCAAATTGACAAATACTATATATATATATATATATATATATATATATATATATAAGATGGGGTCAAATATGAATTGGAATCCGGCAGAATGATAAGATATAAAAAAAACAACTGGAAACATGAACCAATCTAACATGTTTCGCTTTTATAAAAGTTGCCCATTTTCCGATTAATCTTAAATAAAATTGAAAAATGATAGAATACGAGTATCCACTAAAAATAAAGAATATATATATATATATATATATATATATATATATAGAGAGAGAGAGAGAGAGAGAGAGAGAGAGAGAGAGAGAGAGATATGTACGAGATGAGTGAGTGGAATGATGTATATGGAGTTAAATAGTTTTTAAACGAATATATATATATATATATATATATACAGAGAGAGAGAGAGAGAGAGAGAGAGAGAGAGAGAGAGAGAGAGAGAGTGAGTGAGATAGGAACAGATACATCTTTTAAAATATATATGACAGGAGAGAGTATTCTGTAAAGATTTATTTGTATAATGTCTGAAATATTTCTGTCTCATTTTACCAATACTGATTCGAATTCTTACGCTCTTCTTTGTTTGATATAAGTAAAATAAATTATAAATTTGCAAAGACACACACAAACGCGCGCACACACACACACACACACACACACACACACACACATGCACTAAAACCGCATCAGCAAAGGCTTTTAAAGTAATTACTTTGCTTGCTAACCGTCGAGGTGTTTGTTTCCTTGATTAAAAATTGAAGTCTTTTGATCTCATTCAACAATATCTTTCCACAGTGAGGCGCCGAATTTCAATAATATTTGCATATTGATTTTAAAACAGAGGCAACTGAAGCATACAGCTTGCTCGCGAAGCCAAAGCGCCCAGTTCCGCTTCTTTCGAATAAATATGTACGGCACCACTTGCCTGTACAAATTGGTAATTTCTACGTTCTACAGAACTGATATTCATTTCGTGTCTACGTTAAGAGATCATTAATTTCAATTAAAAAGTAACAGAGACATTTTAGTAACAGAGACAAGAAAACAGAACAACAGATCAACCAATCTAGAAAACTAAATATTTACATAGTTTTATAGCTTGGGTAGAGCGGTTATTTCTAAAGTTGGTGGTAACTGGCCATAGTGGGAAAGGAAATATTGTATAAAGAGATGACTTAACACCAAGAAAATCAGTTGAAATTTCTAAGCATATAATGAGGAAAGAAGAAAGTTTGATACTCACAGGTGAGTCCGAAGGCCAGATGGACACAGGAAAACAAAGGATAAATTTAAGATGGCGGAACATGGCTTAGGAGAGACAAAATTTAAGAGCAACGAAGGACGGAGAGTTGGGAAGTGTTGTGACACTCACTATCTCCCGCGGGGATATTTTCTTTTGTTTGGTTTAATACAACGGAGAGAGAGAAATTACTATTAGTAGTATTATTGGTTGTGCTTTATTGTAATTCGCGATGTGGGCTTATGAAAAAAGACTATCATATGCTTGTAAAATCCGGGGAATAGAAAAATTAACTATTTTAATACTATCATGTACTTCTAAAATCCGGAGAATAGAAAAATTGGCTATTTTGGGGAAAGAAAAGTAGAAATATAATTCTTATTCTTCAGTGTTCGAAGCGGATATTTTGGGCAAAGCTAAAATTTTATGAGTAGCAAAAACAAAGTGTCAGGATTTATTGATGGGGTCATGCGGGGTTAAAGTCCACCAACAGATGTTTCCCTGAGAACAGCAATTGTGGGAATTGGAAAATCTAAATATGATGTAATCGAAACGAAGTGAGCTGGTGATATTTCATTCGTCGAGCTAGCCACTTCCGCAAATCGAGTGGGCGGAAAACGATCTCATTGATCGAAGGCTTCGAGTTGGCCAGATCCCTCGAGAGGATTGGGGATGATTATAAAAATCCGGACTCGGCAAGAAAAATCAGTTTTTTGAGTAGCTGTTAGAAGATGTGAGTTGTTCTCAAAACAGAGTCAGAGTGAGTCTCTGGAATTATAGTCGAAATGTAACAACTGTGGAAAAACGTTCCTAACTGGGGAGCCATGACTCACGGCTGGTCTCCTACCATAGAACTTATGGCTAAAGAGTTAATGTCGAATGAAGCCTGCCGCCGATTAACTTAAAGAGTTAATGTTGAATAATGCACCTTCGATAGGAATCCCGAAAGAACCTTATTGCTTTAAAACTATTTTGGAAGAATCGAAATTTCTGATTTCTCGTTCGCTCTACTTCGGTAAACTCTATTAAGCACCGTTAAACTCCGAAAAGGACCCGAAAGGACTTTGTTATTTTAAAAGTTGCATAGAGAATTGACATCCCTGATTATAGAGAATATATGAAAAGACTTTAATGAAAATTTAATGAATACGTGAAAAGACTTTAGTGAAAATTTGAGGAGCTCTGTTTACTTTAACGAAACTTAGAAAAAACATTTTTATTTAAGCTCTGATATTTTTAAACGAAAGAACGAATTCTCTCTCTCTCTCTCCCCGTTGTAAACTGGCATTCCGACAACTGTATTATCGTTCTGACAACAGTATTGTCAGCTACTGTGACTCATAATTGTTTTTATAAAGAAACTCTCCAGGCGTGTTCGACCTTATTCATTTACTTCATTATTATTATTATATCATTTTTCATCATATTTCGATTTCTGCTTTAGTCTCACTACCAACCAAGTGTGCGGGGAGACCTAAGGCAGGTCGTGGTGTGTTGTTATAACCCCATTTCATGTTTTCCTATCTTCCCTATCATCGCTAGCATTACATAGATAAAATTTTCCTTAGTGTGTGGGCTGTACTGAATGAGACAATTTTATGTATATCTCTTAAGCTGGGGTTTCCATGGATTCTTTCAATGTGCTGTTTTGTTCCATTTTTTATCATTCCAAGTGCACCTACTATCACTGGCACAACTCTTGTTTTCAATTTCCACATTTTTTCTATTTCAACTTCCAGGTCTTTCTATTTTAACAGTTTTTCAAATTCCTTGATTACTATGTTACAATCCGCTGGACAAGCTATATCATTTATTAGACAAGTTGTCTCCTTCTGGTTTTTAACAATAATGTCTGGCCTGTTTGCTTCAATTTTTCTGTCTGTATAAATGGTGTAATCCCATAGAATGGTTACATCTTCTATTTCTGTAACAGGTGCTGGGTGATGTTCATACCAGTGTTTGTTTACAGATTTTCCATAATGTTTGCACATTTTCCAATGTAAATATTGCTCCACTCTATCGTGGCGATTTTTATATTCATTTGGGGCAAGCACAGAACAGCCTGAGATTAGGTGGTCTATTGTTTCTTGGTGTTTATCACAAAACCTGCATTTTGGATCCATATTATTATGCATAATATTTGCCTGAAAGTTTCTAGTGAAAAGATTTTGGTCTTGTGCTGCAAGAATAAAGCCTTCAGTTTCAGACTTTAATCCAGATGCACGTAACCATCGATGAGTATTAATTTTGTCAACATTAGATTTATTGGCACATTCTGGATATTGGCCATGCAGAGGTTTGTCTTGCCAGCGCTGTTTCATCTGTTCAAGAGCTTTATCTTTGGCTTTCATTTTCATATTTTTTGCCGCAATAGTCGGCTCTTGGCTTCCGTTCTGCTTTTCTACAGAATCTACAAACTGTAAATCTTGTTTGTATTTACTGCCGTCTTTTATTATTGAATATTTTTCTTTCTTTCTTCATGTTTCCTTACTAATTGTATCATCCAATCCTTTGTTGTTTCTATGTCTGCTAGTAAGACAATAGTTGTTGTCTTGTATGACAATTCCAGCTGAATAAGACCTCTTCCACCTTCTTTACGGGGTATGTATAGACGGTCTACATCAGCCTTTGGATGATGCATCTTATGCTTAGAAAGAAGCTTTCTTGTTTTAGCATCCATTCGCCTGATGTCGTTTAGAGTCCAGTTTAAGATGTTGAAGCTATATTGGACAACTGGGATTGCAAGGCTATTAATGGCCATAACTCTGTTCTGAGAATTCAATTCAGTTTTTAATATCATTCGTAGCCTTCTATAGTACTCTTTGCGCAATATTTCTTTCATTTTTTTATGGTGAATGTTTTCACTTTCATTTAC